>MU616843.1:0-30199 GCA_025201705.1 Dissophora ornata | reverse complement strand
TTTTTTTTTTCCCTTCTTCTTAGAAAACACTGGAGGAGAAGAAACTGGATACATTGCTTGCGGATGCACGGAAGGACAACCCTTTCCCTAATTCCTCGTCGTCTTCTGGCTCAGAATCGTCCAAGAAGGACTAGGCTTCCCACAACAACACACACAAACCCCTCTCTCAACAACAACCCATGCCCTAACAACCCATTTTTTTTTGCATAGCATATATTCCAAGTAAAAAAAAATAAAAGAGACCATAGAACAACCAAACTGTGGAGGGAGAAAGAAAGAAAAAAAAAAAACTTGAACCTGACCACGGGAGTCGGGGGCACTTCATGTTCATTGGAAACGAAATTGTGCCCTCGTGAGTAACATCCTCTACACGCATCTCATATCCCCAAACGTAGACTTGCAAAAAGGTCCCTTTTCAATTTTTTTTTTAATTATCTTACACGAGTGCTCTCTACACATCAAAGTTCTCATAAATGTTTCCGAATTTACAAAACTTGGCGTACGCATCCGTGCCATACCCATGCATCGTAAACAGCTTCAAGTCTCCACCCCAGTACTCTGCATACACGCGACTCATCGGCAGACCAATGCCCAGATGCAGCGACTGATCCTTGTTCTTTCGACACTCCGCATCCAGGTGGCCTGGCTTATTCTCTACACGGCCTTGGCTCGGATCAATGATCGTTCGCTGCTGCTGCTGCTGTTGTTGTTGGTATTGTGATGACGAGGTCGAGAACGAAGACGATGGCGACTTGCTGACCCGAGGCGGTGCATGGCGGTCCAGCAACAAGTTCGTGGGCTCTGTCGATTGATAAGACGGATTCTTGGAGTTGGTCTCTGGTGGCGGTGGCAGGACAATTCCCTCGCCATCATCAGCGTCCTCTTCCTCCCTGTGCTCCTCAGCATTGTACGCTCCAGAATTCACACTCCTTGAGGGCGAAACCATCTGCTCCTGCACCGTCGCTGCCATCTTTGAGATCTTTTCAAAGTTTGCAAACCTGGCTGGTGACTGTGAATACGACCAGAGGTGGGCCTCCATTTCTGGAGAGATTCCACCTCCCTTGTCCGAGATCCTGAACACAATGTCGTGAGTCCCCTCGCAGACTGTGATCTGGATCGGTGGCAATGCACCCGTCCTCGCGTCCAGAACGCCGTTCTGCATCACAAACCGCATCGAGTTCTTCAAGAGCTCATACAGGATATACTCGATATGGTCCGGGATATACGAAAACTCTGCGTCAATGTTGCCATCAAGCATCACCTTGGGCGGTTCCATTCCTCCAGTGGACTGACGGCAGGTCTCTGCTGCCAACAATGCGGTCCGCTCAACAATGTCCCTTGGCCGACAATGCGTGTAAATGATGCCGATATAGCCCCTGTCTGTCATCATGTGATTCGGTGAGTTAAAGTTGGTTGTCAACGAAATATGCTGCTCTGCCAACACACGCCTCGAGATCCTGGACCGGAGCATCTTGTTCATGAATTTGTCCACCTGCTGAGGCGGGATATGCTTCGAGCTCTCCATGATCCCCAGCGCCAACTGTGGGATCACCACCAGGTGGTCATTCAGCAGTCCCTTGATCATCTCGCAGAACGCATCATTCTCCTCCAGAGTCTTGATCTCTGGGATCTTGCTCAGCTTCTCAAACGCCTGCCAGTACAGATCGTAGACCAACTCAATATGGGGGTTCGTACCCACAATGAACGGCAAGTTTTGGAAATCCCGGATCCGATGAGCGAGACGCACAGGCAGCTCTGTCCGGACATAGTTGGCAGACTTCAACAGCTTGTCCTCCTGCATATTCCGACCAAAGAACACAAGCTGCCGCAGCGTGATCGGACTGACGGCTTGGTTCACATAGGGGTCCAGGATCCGGTTTTGGTAAAAGTGCTGTGGACTGTACCGACGCTTTGTTTGAGGGTGCTGGATCGATGCTGGGTTGTTCATCCTGAAAAGCGGCGAAGACTGTGGAGAGACCGCTGCTGGTGACGATGACGACGAAGTCGAGGAAGCTCTTGCAGGCGAGACGGAGGGAAACGTAGAGGCCGAGATGTGGATCGGATGGGATTGGTGCTGCTGTTGTTGAAGCGACGAAGGCGACGGCGGTGCGGGATGTGCGGCGGCGGCCAGGTGACTGTATCGCTTATTATTGCCGCTGCCACTACTGCTGTTGTTGTTGTTGGCAGCACTTGATCTTGAATATTGTTGTTGTTGCGGTCTAGCTGCCTGATGTTTGCTCCTGATAACGACCCGACACCGTCCGAGCGCACTGGTCATGTTGTTGTTGGATGTGTTTGCCACCATCCCTGCCGATGATGGTGCTGCGGTTGCAACTGTGCCTGTCCGCGTTGCGACAAGACCCTGCCTTGCGGCGGTGGAGGAGCAGGTCACGGCGAGAGAAGAGTAGCAGGATCTCGGGCAGGTTGACAGCACCGAGGACGGAGAGGAGGAGGAGGAGGAGGAGGAGGAGCAGGCAGATCGGAGACTTGAGCTGGCACCGTGCGAGAGCGAAGACTGGAGAGTCTTGGGGAGTCGAGGCATGGCCATGGTTGGCAGACTTGCTTGGCTGATGCGGGTTTGGGGTATAGGTTCGGGATGAGATGAGACGAAGGTACGGTCGCAATGCGGAAGAAGGATGGATTGGATTGGATTGGATTGGATGGATGCAACGGATGGAAGGAAGGGTGCAGGCAAATGGAGAGAGAAAGAGAAGAAACAAAGACGAGAGAGAGATACAACAGCGATAGATAACAGAGCGATGGTTGGACGCGTTGGATACATGCAACAATTATCGTCAGATCCGTCATATGAAAGAGGAAACCATAAAGTGACTCAATTGAGTATCTGCCCTGCCAGTGGAGAGCACCCACACATGCACACACCCTGCAGAGGGACGCAGCCCCCACACGGGTGAGGTAAGTAGCCCCACATGTGTGTGCGGAGTAGTTGCCGTGCACTCGACTCTCACCCATGGCCACCATCGTGGATAGTACCATCCACGGATGTGGTCCAGTGGGTCTAGCGCACTCACCTGAATAACACGCAAAAGGGTGTTGCACTACACAGAGACAAATGTGCACTTTTGTCCACAGCCATCACTCTCCTTTCTCGGCTGTTGTGCCTTAGATAAGCAGCAATAGACGGATGTCAGAGCACAGTGAGAGAGCATTGACCATTTCGATGGCATCCCGAGAGCGATAGCACATGCGTTATTGCTCCATTTGAGAGTATTGCGATCTGACATTGCAATCGATCGGATACCGAATAAGGACCATAATGCCTTCCCATGCCAGACATGGGAGGGAGCCTGGTAGTACATGCATGTACATACATTATGTTGCATATGTTGAGCCGTACATGCCGCTCTTGTTTCCCGTTCGTTTAAACGCAAAACGGCGCACCCTTTTCCTTATTTGCTTTTTTTTGCTTTTACGCCGCCTAGACCAGAGGGAGGGTTTCGGTCGGATCTCCTTGAAAAAGTAATGTTGATCCCTTATCCTCACTTTCCCCCTTTTCTGTCCACCGTCTACCCCTTCTGCTCTTTCTGTCCGTCTGTTCCCAAGACGATAGATAACCCCTCATACCGCTGGCTCAGTAGGAGACCAGGGGTTTACAGAGGAGACATAAAGCGCAAAGTGAACATCGATCCAGCCGGTAGAAGAGTTGTGTCACTGCATTTTCGTGATCGTGGCAACGTCGTTAAAAATAAAAATGCGTCTCCTCTCATGTAACAAACCTTCCTCACGACAACGTTGAACTTCAACGAGTTCATTCTCCAGTCAGAAGATCCGAGCAAAAAGAAAGTCCTTGCGTTCATTCTATTGTTCGCATGTAGAGTATGTCGGCACTCAATGCAGGAAGCTGAAGCGCCATCCTGGGTTTTATATTATTTGGACGCTGTGCAAGTATGGAGGGCGACAGGCGAGGCTCCGGGAATTGGAGATAGTGCAATCGCGATTAGTTTGCAGATGAAGAGATTGAGATTTGGCATCCCCTGTATCAATAGCATTTTCATCATGATTTACACAACGCCTTTTTCGACATATCAGCCCGAATGGAGCGGTCAAGAGAAGTGTCCGACGTCGGTCCGGCTGTGGTTGCATCCGTCAAGAGTCCCCAGAACTCGTTCTCAAAACAAGACTATCCAGTTCGTCGGAGAACGCCTCAACAGTGTTCGTCCCAAAAATTACCTGGCTGTAACCAACGAGCCAACGAGTTCACATCTACCAGATACTCTTGTGGGTTCTCCTTTGTTCCTTGTCGAGCCGGTGTCTGAGGTCCTTGGTACCAAAGTTTCAATAGGCTTTCAAAATGTCAAAAGTATCTGGTGGCCCTTTGACGTGGTCAAATTCTGTGAATACGGATAGGGAAAATTGAAAAGGCTTTCGAGTGAGGAGGAGGAGGAGGATGCAGACTCGCGAGAAGAATACACATTGAGGACAAGGATGCTCAAAAGCGTTCGAGTTTGCTTGAACTGCAATCGATTTGATGAAAGGAGAGATGACCGTTTCTAGTGGGAATGTGCTGACGACGCTTTTTAGGAACAAAACTTTGTCATTTTAATAAACAATGTTAATACATGCTTGCTGGATACCAATGGCTTCTGTTGTGGACTTGGAATATACTTGTACAATGGCTTATGACCGACGCGATGTTACCGTTACAGTAGCATTGCGTTGGCCTTGCTGGCAGGGTGCTCATTCTTTTTGGGATGAGTAAAGGCTGTATAGCTTTCGGAGAATGCTGTATAATGTGCTCATACAGCGTGACCCGAAAAACTTGTACGATAGCCGATAACCAACACGAAGCTGACTGCACATTGTCATCGCGTTGGCCTGGCTGGCAGGGTGCTTGTTCTAGGGATGAGTGAGGCTGTATAGGCCTTTTCGTGAGAACATACTGTATGATGTGATGCGTGTTGCTCATACAGCGTGGCCCGAAATACTTATACAATAGCTTATGACCAACGCGATATTACCGCGTTAACCTGGCTGGCAGGGTGCTTATTCAGTGGGACTAGTAAGGCTATAGTGTTTTTCGGGAGAACATACTGTATGATGTGATGCGTGTTGCTCATACAGTGTGGCCCGAAGTACTTATACGATGGCCTATGACCAACGCGATGTTACCGCATTAGCATTGCGTTGGCCTGGCTGGCAGGGTGCTTCTTCTTGGGACAAGTAAGGCTGTGTAGGGCTTTTCGGGGTAACAAATACTGTATCACTGTATGATGTGTCTCGATGTGTGCACATACAGTGTGGCCCGAAATAGTTATACGATAGCCGATGACCAACGCGATGTTACCTCACATCAGCATTGCGTTGGCCCGGCTGGCAGGGTGCTTATTCTTTTTAGGATGAGTAAGGCCGTGTAGGGCTTTCAGGGAATAAATGCTGTATGAGGTGTACATACAGTGTGGCCCGAAGCTTATACTGTAAAATGGCTTATAACCAACGCGATGTTACTGCACCATAACATTGCGTTGGCCTTGCTGGCGGGGTGCTTATTCTAGGGACAAGTAAGGCTGTTAGGTCTTTCGGGGAAGAACTATGCTGTATGATGTGGTTGTGTGCACATACAGTGTGGCCCGAAGGACTTATACAATAGCTTATACAATAGCTTATGACCGACGCGATGTTAGCGCACATTGACATTGCGTTGGCCTGGCTGGCTGGGTACAAAGCCCATAATATTCTATTCAATATTGGGTGCATTTGTTAACCATTACTTTTTTTTACTATTTCTTTAGGCAAGTTTCGTCCAGCAAGATTTCCATTCTTCATAAAGTTCGCCGGTCATGAATGGATGAAAACCCGTCGACTCGATCTCAGCTGGCACCGCTAGCTCTTTTTCGATCAGTGCCAAGAGAGAGAGAGAGAGCTGTGCAAACCGCGACAGAATGGAAAAATGGGGGGCAACTCGAGCTTTATTGTGCGACCATGTAGAAATACAGCGTTTTGTTTGAAATGAAGGTTCTGGGTAACGATGCTACCAGAGTTTCCAGGGATAGCCACCCAGATTCATTCACTCTCTAAAACGCAAGCCAACGAGAATTACCGTGGAAAGACAGGAGGAGAGCAGTAAAGCATGACGGGAGCAGCAATGGAGTTGAAATGCAACACGGCAAGCTCACTACTCAAAGCTACCAAAGCGCTCGTTGTCAATAAGCAGAGAATAATGAACTTGGTGGCGCTTAGTAGAGCTCCTTCATTTTATCACTGTAATCGACTCGCGTCTTCTGGCAAGATTACGATAAGCCTGATCTGCATAATAATACGTATGACGACGTTCTCAGCTCCCTCGATCCTGGAACTGACTTTGCTTCTTCGCTGCTTCGAGTGCTTGTTTTTGTCTCGTCTCAATGTAGTGTCCATGTATGAGATTGTTACTCACGCCATTTGACGCTCAATGCATTCCACCAAGCCGAGACAAGGTGCCTTGCAGACGCAACATGAAAATAATCCTTATACAATTATAATTTTATTATTATTATAAACAAGTTCATCTATCTATCCAGGGCATTTATCATGGTAGGAAGGTCGCGGGACATTTTATGGAGAGGGGTTTGTTGAAAGGGGAGGCGGGGAGGGGGAGGTTACATTCTACGAAAAGAAAATCGTTCTTACAACTGCGTTTTCTGCGGGCCAGCGATCTTGGCAGATCCAATCTGAACGATCTCAAAGTCCTTGGGGTAACTGCCCTTCGACAACTTGCGCTGAGCAACAACGGCAATGCTATAAGTGCCGGCGGGCAACTGGGTCGTGGTCGCGTTCAAGTCCTCGGTTGGGTACACTTGACCGTCCCAGACCCAGGCGTTGTAGTTGAAATTGCCATTGTCATCCAAGTTCGAGTCGCGACCATGGAACCCGAAACCGGCTCCATGGTTGGTGCTCTTGACATAGCCCACAAACTTGTTCGAATTGTCGTACACACGGATGGTCATGTCAGGGGTGTGCGATCCCAAACGGGTAATGACAGCGGGGAAGTTGTTAACGAGGTCAAACGTGAAGTCGCCCTTGGGGACTTCGAGGAGGTTGTCGTTCTTGTCAACGAGGAAGAGGGCAGGGAGACCACTGTCAGTGTCGAAGATGGGGACCTTGGCGATGTCGCCCTTAACTCCGGTGTAGGGGACGTGGACAGCGATACTGCCCTTGGACGAAGGCGTGGCGATAACGAAGCCAGAGTAGAGAGGGAACTCGCTGGACATGCCCTTCTTGGGCTCCTTGAAGGTCAAAGTGATCTTGGCAGTCTTTCCAGCAGCGATCTTAACCTTGCTAGCAGAGAACGAGACGGTAGCATAGTCCGAGTCGATGATGGGAGTGGGCATGGGGAAGGTGTTGTTGCCAGTGTAGGAGGTCAAGGAATCGGCGGGGACATGCGAGAGAGTGTAGGTCTCGGAGTGCTTGCCGTGGTTCTTGATCTGGATCTTGACAGTCTTTTGGAAGTGCGTCGAGTCCAGGAGATCGATGTGGTCAGGCGAGATCGAGGAGGTGGTCAGGATAGCACTGAGGACATTAACCAAACCGGCACCCTGCTTGGCAGCAGAGGCCTTGGTCTTTGAGCCAGCGTTCGAGGAAATCGTAGCGGTGTTCTTGAGGACCTTGCGGACATCCTGGCCGTGGGCCTTGGCCTTCTTAGCCTGCATGTACAAAGCGTGCGAGCCAGCAATGTAAGGAGTGGCCATCGAAGTACCAGAGAGGACGGCGTAACCACCCTCAGCGAGAGGGTATGTCGAGAGGATGTTGCCGCCGGGGGCAGCAAGATCGGGCTTGGAGCGGAGCTCACCGTCCAAACCGAACGAGGAAAAGTCCGAAGGAGCTCCACCACCCTCAACGAGGAAAGTAGAAGCAGACTTGCTCCAGGTAATCTGGGCACTGGGGGTCTTCTTGTAGACAGCGATCATGTCATCACCAGCCTTGTTCTCAAGCGAACCCATAGGGAAGTCAGGGTTACCACCCAAGGAGGCGATTCCGAGGGGAGTGGTCTGGATGAGAATACCAGCAGCACCGGCAGTCTTGGCGTTGGCACCACGGGTGCCAGACTTGCAGCGGGTGGTATCACCAAGGGTGAGGACGACCTTACCCTTGACGTTGAGGCCAGTGTAGATGGCAGGGTCGCATCCATCGGAGAGAGTACCGTCCTTCTCAAAGACGGGGATGAAAGTAGCGCTGGCGGGAAGGCTGATGGGCTGGTTCCAGGCAGTGGAAGGGGAATAGGGGTGGACTGCACCTCCGTAGGTAAGGGAGTGGTAGAAACCGTAGGCGTTGTCGAAGGAGGCAACGGAGCTGGCAAGGTCACCCAAACCAGAGTCAGACACCATCCAGACACCATCAGCACCGTCGTTACCGGCAGCAGCAGCCAAAGCCATACCACGGGCAATCAGCTTGTCAGCGAGGACAGCGGTGGGGTTGTACTTGTAAGAGGAACCACCTCCGAGGGACATGTTGATGACCTAGACCCGAGAATAATATCACATTGTGAGTAAACAATGCAGAGTGAGAGCGAGATGGAACTGCTCGCTCATTAAAAATGCTAAAAAATAAAAATAAAAATAAAAATAAAAAAACAAAAAAACGCTTACATCCATGCCATCGTTGAAGGCCAACTCCATGGCAGACAGGATAACATCATCTCCAGAGGAACCTTCGCATCCAAAGACACGGTAAGCACCGAAGGTGACCTCGGGGGCGACACCGACGAAGGGCTGTGGGGGCTTGGGGGAGACCTTGATGTTCAAGGCGTTACCTCCAATGATACCAGCAACGTGAGAACCGTGACCAGCGCAGTCCATGGGATCAGCATCGGCGACAGGGTCGTTGTAACCGGTGTAGGCATCACCGACAAAGTCCCATCCGTGGGCAATACGGCAGTGCTTGCCATAGCGGGCGAAGCATCCAGCATCAGCGCCAGGGGCGGCGAAGGCGGGGTGCTTGTAATCAATACCGGTATCAATGACACCGATCTTGACACCCTTACCGGTCAACTTGTACTTCTTGTGGACAATGTCGACACCGGTCATATGGTGGAGAGAAGTGACCTCGGGGTCGGTCGCCTTCTTCGTGGACTTTGTGATCTTGGGGACCTTGTACAAGGTGACGTGCCAGACGTTCTTGACGCCGGGGATCTTGGCGAGCGAATCACCAGTGTGGTCAGACTTGACGGTCAAGGCGGCACCGTTGAAGATGTCGTACTCCTTGCGGACCTTGTAGTCGACCTTGTGGGCCTTCAAGGCGTTGTGGGCATCAGAGTGTTTGACGTTATCATTATACTCGATAATGAAAGCGTTGGGCACGATGTCAACCTTGGTGTGCTTGACAGGGTGGAACTTGCCAGCAGAGACCAAGGAGACCGCTGCGAGAGCAGAGAGAATGGCGGTGAGTTTCATGTTTGAGAGGGACTGCTGTGAAAGCTGCGTAGAGTGTGTCTAGATATGATGGAGCGGTGAGTGTTGAGAGGATTGACGATGTCTGTAAAAGACTGTGAGGGGTGGTTCCGTATGGAAGTGGGGGGAGGGAGCGGAGGGGGAGGGAGGGAGAGGAAGTAGGAGGTAGAAGTAATGGAGTCCTGGATGGCTAAAGAGAAAAGAAGCCCCCCCAAGGAGGACGTCGAGGGAGGAGTATTTATATTCGCCGGTAGACAATTGCAGGGCTGTTTATGAGATGCGTCTATGCGTGCGAACACCCAGAACGCAGCTTTTTTTTGACTAGGCCCCCAGGGAACACCCTGAACGCAGGAACAGAGTCTCGGTTGAATGAGGATTAAAATTTTGTGATTCCTGGGTAAAAAATGAGCTGAAAGATATCTCTGAGCTGTGATAGTCTGCGGCGGATGCACAAGCATGTGGACCATCTCCTTCGTGGCCAATCGCAGCAGGAGCGACGGGGCTAAACTATCTGCTGTAAGTGTCTTGCGTGATTGCTCTCACCCTCTCGTAGCAACAAGGGAAAAAAATAGATAATGGTTTTGGTCGCATTCGTCGGTAGCGTTGGGCGTGTATCCAGGCGTATAAGCGCAAAGCAAGGAAAATTAACGCGAGACAGGATGGGGGCTCATCGCCATTGTTTTCTGATCGAGTGAGAAGCGAGAGCCTTCTTCTCCTCTTTTTTTCGCCTCACGGCTTGCAAACCGAGGGAACAATGACCAAACCTTTCATTATTAGACTAGCTTGATGGCACTCGTCCAATCAAACAATAGAATCCATTGCAACAGTAACCACAACCGTTGGAAAGTATCAACAAGAGCAACATGTTTGTGTTTATTCCCATCCTGCAACGACTGCCCATGTTCCGAGATTTATCCTGAAAGTGTTCATTAGAAGAGGTTTAGCCAAAGACTCCTTTGCTGTCCTCGCCATGGATAATGCGTACAGGACTATCCTCCCCTACCTTGACCCTCCGACCCAGTTCTATCTTAGTTTACCTCTCTTGGACACTCTCAGTCTCCCTTGGAATTCCACACACATTTCTGTGCCATCACTTTGGTCCAAAGACCTTGGCCCTGCATTTTCCCATGGTTGCCCTTGATAAGGTAAAAGGCACTTTGAATATTCCCATGCTATTCGCTGCTAATACTTTATATTGCTTATTTTGCTCTGTGTCCTACAGCAGGCATTTTTCCGTAGAATTCCAAGATCGGCGAAGCGGAATAAAGTTTGTTCAATCCCTGGAGAGAGAGTGAGAAAAGAAAACTACAGTGGACTATTTTAGTCTATGAATAAATGACCCTGATAATTAAAAAAGTCGAGGGCGACATTGGGCGAGGCTGACATGGGAGATGCCTTGTCCAGGAGGCATATCTTACTCTCGGTCTTGATAAAAATCTGCTCGTGCATTTTGGTGCTCGAAAAGTCGCGACAGTCGACAAAGCTAGATAAAAAAAAACGTTTTTCATTAGGCGTAGAACAAAGAAACGAAAAGAAGAAAAACGTCGGAAATATGGTGGGTTGGGTGGAGACACTCTTGAAAGCAATCAGCATTAACTTGTAACGTCTTCAGGCACAACGGGGCGTCAAAGCAGCCTTATTTGACAACGTAGATTAGTGCATGGCCATATATACCAACTTTTTTTCGTTCATGCGGAACAATAATGGCGATGACTCTGTCTTCCAAGCAAGAAGAAGAAATTGAATGGCACGCTCAAATTCCAGGAAGCATTAGACGCAAGCAGACCCGCGTCAACTTCCAGGACCTTGCTTGGACCCCATGACCTGCAATTACCATTGTCGTTAGATAACCCTGAGCTGCGCGTTCAAGAGCTCAAGCCGGGGATATTATGGCGGGTCGGAAACACACCTCCTATAGTAGCTTGATAGATCATTCCGCAGGGTGCATGTCAAGGAAGGAGGAGATCATGAAGAGTGGTGTAGAATAGGACTGGACGCATAGAGATCAATCGCGTCACGCGGTTTCTCGACAGCGGCTTTTGGCGCGACGGTCACGCGTTTTCGTCTTTGCTTTTGTTCACAACACCATTATACAGCTGGTTGTTCTTTTATAATCTTCCCTAATTTATGAGATGTTTGTTGCTCATGTTTAGGTGGAGCCTTGGCCCTACCAACAAATGCGCTGAAGTAGGCTACAACTAACTGTCCTGATACCAAGGCTACTACTATATTTGGACCAAACAGACCCTCAGGGACGTCCTAGACCTTCTTTTGTTCTCTGGCTGTTTCCGACAAACAGCTCTCGGCATGAACCTTGAATTCATGTTCCCCGTTGGAAAGCTAGCAAAGAGACCGACGGCGAAGACAAGGAGCCCATGTTATTTCTCTGTGCGCGAAGCTTGATAACCGCTTCGGCGTAGCTCTCATCTGTTTGTTTCCAGTCCAAAACAGTTACAACGCGAACGAAACCGCATGCAAAAACCAAGCCAGGCGCATGCGTTGCACGTTGTTCATTAAACGGCTAATCTACCTTGTCATGAGTGGTTTTGTTGCTGATTTTGTTGGTCAATCGTAGCTTGCCGTTGAGGGGGGGTCTGGACAGGAGTACATGTACGAAGACCGGTCTTTGGCTCCTTTCATCTCTCATTTTGCCACTCTCCACAACTATATAATTGTTTATGCGTACATCGCCAGGAAGCCAGGAAATGAACCAAGCTCATGCCCTAGTGCTGAAGTCATTACGCCACAGCGGCAGCAGAAGGTTCTTCGGATGGAAATACAAAAGCGATCTGCAATACAACAAATTATACAGCAAATAAATCATTTCCCCCCATCCAGCCTATCTTGTAAGAAAAAGAGACAAGTCGCTTGTCATCTCAACACTCAAAAGCAACCAACGGAACAATTGTCGTTATTTTTCATAATGGTGTACAATGAATAATTATTTTGCTTTCTCATAATTACTGTCTATCAATATTGCTTTTGTTGTTCTAAAATAAAGGGGTCTGAAAGCACCCCTTCCTTTTTTTCGTTATTTAAAACTTGATGGATCCGAAATCATAGATCTCAAAGTCGGCAGGGTAGTTGCCCTGGGTCAACTTCTTCTGCGAGGCAACAACAACGCTGTATGCACCCGAGGGCAAAGTAGTAGCGGCGGTGGCGTTGGCAGTGGCCATGACCTTTCCAGTCCAGATCCAGGAGGTGAAAACCAACTTGCCCTGGTCATCAACGTTCTTCTGACGACCGGTCCATTCCATGTCAGCAGTGCCAGTGTTGTCAGTGAACCAGTAGCCGACAAACTTCTTGTCAGAGTCGAAGACACGGATCGAGAAGCTGGGGGTGTGGGAGCCCAAGCGGGTCTGGATCACGGGCTTGTTAACGGCGAAGTTGAAGGTGAAGTTGCTTGGGATTTTGGTGAGTTTGTTGGAGCTGTCGACCATGCCCAGGGAAGGGAAACCGAGGGTGGTGTCCTGAATGGGAACCTTGGAGACATCACCCTTCAATCCAGTGTAAGGAATGTGGACAGGGACGTTGGACGTTTCAGGGGTGGCAACGATGTAACCAGAGTAGATGGGGAACTGGGAAGCGACACCGGTCTTGGGCTCGGCGAAGGACAAGGTGATCTTGGCAGTCTTGCCGGCTGGGATCTTGACCTTGTTCTGCGAGAACTTGACAGTGGCGTAGTCGGCCTCAATGACAGGTTCGACTGCGGGGTAGACCTGGTTCGCGCTGTACCAGTTCAAGCCATCGGCAGGGATGTGCGAGAAGGTGTAGGTCTCGGTGTGGGTACCATAGTTCTTGAGCTGGATCTTGACAGTCTTCTGCTGGGTGTGAACAGAGTCAAGGAGGTCGAGGTGGTCAGGGGAGATCGAGGTTGTGGCGGTGATGGCGTTCAAAACGTTGATCAAGCCGGATCCCTGCTTGGTAGCAGAGGCCTTGGTCTTCGAGCCAGCGTTCGAGGAGATGGTAGCAGTGTTCTTGAAAACCTTGCGGATGTCATCGCCGTGAGCCTTGGCTTTCTTTGCCTGCATATACAAGGCATGAGAACCAGCGATGTAAGGGGTGGCCATGGAGGTGCCGGAGAGAACAGCGTATCCACCCTTGGCAAGAGGGTAGGTCGAGAGGATGTTACCACCAGGGGCAGCAAGATCGGGCTTGGAGCGGAGCTCACCGTCCAAACCGAACGAGGAAAAGTCCGAAGGAGCTCCACCACCTTCAACGAGGAAGTTGGAGCCAGTGGTGCTCCAGGTGATGGGAGCAGTAGGAGTCTTCTTGTAGACGGCGACGATATCGTCACCAGCCTTGTTCTCAATGGAACCCATAGGGAAACCGGGGTTACCGCCCAGGGAGGCGATTCCGAGGGGAGTGGTCTGGATGAGAAGACCGGCTGCACCGGCAGCCAAAGCGTTGGCACCGCGGCCGCCAGACTTGCAGCGGGTGACGTCGCCAAGAGCAAGAACGACCTTGCCCTTGACGTTGAGACCGGTGTAGATGGCGGGGTCGCATCCGTCAGAGAGAGCACCGTTCTTCTCGAAGATTGGGACCAAAGTCGCGTTGGCAGGCAGGTTGATGGCCTGGTTCCAGGCCGAGGAAGGAGCATAAGGGTGAGCGACGCCACCATAGGTGAAGGAGTTGTAGAATCCAAAGGCGTTGTCGAAGGAGGCAACGGAGCTGGCAAGGTCACCCAAACCAGAGTCAGAGACCATCCAGGCGCCCTGGGAGCCATCGTTACCGGCAGCAGCGGCCAAGGCCATTCCGCGGGCAATCAGCTTGTCAGCAAGGATGGCGGTGGGGTTGTACTTGTAGGCAGAACCACCTCCGAGGGACATGTTGATGACCTAGACCCACGCCAAATATAGACAAATCAGGTTAGTGCGCTGCAGGGTCCAAACGTTTGACGCTGGTGTAAATATAAAGTTGGCTCAGAAAGAGGACTTACATCCATGCCGTCGTTAAAGGCCAACTCCATGGCAGACAGAATAACATCATCTCCAGAGGAACCGCTGCATCCGAAGACACGGTAGGCACCGAAAGTGACCTCGGGAGCAACACCAATGAAGGGGGTAGGGGGCTTGGGAGTTGTCTTAATGTTCATGGCGTTACCACCGATGATACCAGCAACGTGAGAACCGTGACCGGCGCAGTCCATGGGATCAGCATCGGCGACAGGGCTGTTGAAACCGGTGTAAGCATCACCGACAAAGTCCCATCCGTGAGCAACACGGCACTTGGAACCAAAGCGGGCGAAGCATCCAGCATCAGCGCCAGGGGCGGCGAAGGCGGGGTGCTTGTAATCAATACCGGTATCAATGACACCGATCTTGACACCCTTACCGGTCAACTTGTACTTCTTGTGGACAATGTCGACACCGGTCATATGGTGGAGAGAAGTGACCTCGGGGTCGGTCGCCTTCTTCGAGGACTTTTTGACCTTTGGGATGGAGTACAAGGTGATGGGCCAGACGTTCTTGACACCAGGGAGCTGGGCAATGTCCTTTCCGTCATGCTTTGAGTTGACGGTGATGGCGGCACCGTTGAAGATGTTGTACTCGTTGCGGACCTTGTAGTCGATCTTGTGCGAGTTCAAGGCGTTGTGGGCATCAGAGTGCTTAACACCATCGTGGTACTCGATAATGTAACCACCGGGGAGAATGTTGGTGTTCTCGATCTTGCCGATATCATGGAACTTGCCGGCCGAGACCAAGGTGGCAGCGGCGAGAGCAGAGAGAATGGCCGTGAATTTCATGTTGAGTGAAGGGTTGGTTGGAGGCGGTGATGACGAAGAGGTGGAGGCTGTTTGGGAGGATTGCTAAGTGTCTGTAAAAGACTGGATGGGGTTACCGTAAAGGCGAGGAAGGGGTTGGAGGAGCGAGGGGGAGGGCACCGAAAGGTTAGGATATGGGTAATGGAGACTCGAAAGCTAAGGAAAACAAGAAGGAACACGGGGAAGACTGACTATTTAAAGAAAACGGGAGACGTTCCTGGGAACGAAAGAGGCCGCACAGAAGGGACTCAACGAGTACAAAATCAAGTACATGCACACCGCCCAGGAAAATGTTGCGAATAGGAACGCGCGTTCTTGGATCAGCTTTGATTATACCGAGGAAAAGAAGGGTCCACAGCCGAGATTGTCACGAAGCAGTTCGTGGTTAGGCAATCTTTAATTTCGATATAATGGAGCTGAAATTATGAGTAAACAAACATCGCATAATAAAGGGGGTGACAGGGATCGTTGACACGAATAGTATTGAATGGAAGAGAGAATACATTACTGCTCTCGCAAGCAGGTGAAAATAAGTGAGGCCCTCGGTTACTTAACCCATCCCTATACACATGTCGTTTTCGCTTATTCAGTACATTATGCATATTAATTAAGCCCGAGATACAGAAGGGTCCATTGGAGCAACTTGCTGACAAGGTCCTTCGTATGTAGCCCTGCGTACGCTTCAATGATGTGCATTCCTTCCCCTGCGAAAACAATCATGCAGAAGCCTTTCTGCCTGACACGCCGTACCTCTACCGTACAGTGTAGTGCCTGACCGTGTCGAGCCGAGAACACCGAGGCAGACTAGCCTGGTAGTTCACCGGGGACAGATTTGAAAGACGGGGCTCACATGGTACATGATTTGTATGTGGACAAAAATGGGATGAAACTCTGTTTTTGCAGGTATAGTTGTCCATGAGGATCATATTCGCTGTAGTCTCTCTTTGTTGATGTTATTTTTGAACTCGCTTGTTGCTGCCTGGGAAAGCGGCACAGGCAGCATATGTATACGGTCCTTTGCTATATCGCCACACGTTGAGGAAATACCGAGAAAAAAAGGATAGAGATACTCGACAGCGGTATGCAGGCTGCGGTACTTTGGCCACTTGGGTCATGATGACCAATCGGCTATAGATACGCCTTCCTTGACCTGCATCATGAAAGAACCCTGGTAGGGGAGTAAGAAACGATGGTAGTCTAACGAACTAAGAATTGCAATAGGGAAACTAATTCCAGGAGAGGCGAGCCAGCGAAAATGCAGTGCTCTCAGAAAGCATGAAAAGAAGGCTCTCACAACAAACGAGTCAAAAGGCGCTCTTGTGGGACACACGCTCGCCATCGGCTCACCAATCCAATGACAGGGCATGCATCTGAACCTGGGAAAAAGACGGATGCCGTACCAGGTTCAGACATGGGAATTGTATTGCTCTAATGGTAGGCATGCCCGATGTAGAAGAGCATGCGCAATTAATAGCGGCAGACTTTGTGGAACTGCACCACAACCACAACTGCCTTGGCATAACAAAGTTCTAGAACCCGAGGAACCACACGCCCATTTTATGTTGTTATCGCTGATTGGGAATCGTGTTCCATTGTGTTCTCCGCAGCTCTGTTGATGAGAACAGCTCATTGTTCGTATTTCCCATCAAGGATGTAATCCTCAAATCCTATTTCATTGCAATCGTCATTGGATTAATTGCTGTTTATATTTTCATTGTTCCCATCAACATTGGCGCCAAGGTCAACATAGATTTTACAGTTAATGGTGACTTTGATGAGAAAAACAGAAATCGCTCTTTACCAACGCCGATTTCAAAACAATCCCAGGTGCACCACAAAATAACGAAATCGCTCCCAACAAATATCTGTCGCGGATGGGGATCCTAGTGGTCGACCAGGTTTCCATTCTACATGCCCATGCATCTCGCAATACAAACACCGACAGAAAACGGTTTGTGCGCCTCATTCACCTCACATGCTGTACCGGGGAGAGTATCCACTCAGGCCCCATCCGTGTTTTGATCAAAAGAACGCGTTTAACGGGTTTTGACGGTGCATCATGCATATGCACATGGGAGTATATTTTCTAATGTCCGTGGGAGGTATTCGTGCCTCTGAAAAGCAATTTCCATTGAACTGCGGGATCAAGCGCCGCATTCTTGGGCACAATCTTTCATCTTGCGCTACATGGTGAAGGACCAAAGTCAGGGATTGTATCGTCTGGTGCAGCGGAGTAGGAAACATCTTCATCCAGCCAAGATATGGAATTTTGTTCTTACTGCTCAGCGATCAAATATACTACATGAGATATACAGTACATGTAGTCTAGAGTACTCGGAAGTCGCCATGGTTGCAGCCCCCAAAATGTTCAGGTTCTAGGACGCAATTTAGCGTTCAATTGACCCTGTCCTACAACAGAGTATATTATAATTGTTTTGCCGAGGTAGCCATGTCCATTTGGAATGCTCTTGTATAGTTTACGCCTTGCCCATTCCATAAAAGGCTGAGTGCAAGGTTGATAGGAGGCGTACGAGCTGTTCGTTTCTATTTGCGGCGAAAGGCGATGAATGGCTTGGTGGATGGGCGAGTAAAGTATAGCTCTTATCTTGACGAGTTGCAAGCAATGCAACAGGTCGAGATGTCAAACCAGAATCGAAATAATCTCCCAAGAGCCTTATCAAAAAAGTTTTGTCGGTACAATGGACCATCATTCATGGCATGCTGCGTCACTGACGCATGCTCTCTGGTCATCTGCTGAAGGTAGGAAGATGTTCTCTAGGTTTATGGGTTACTGAAAAGAGGCGCCTCGAGGTTTCTATGTTTTCAGAGAGTTTGTCAGCAAGCGTTGGAAACTGCGGATATGGGTACAGTCATACTGTGCGAATCCTTTCCTTTTTATTTCTCCCTCGACATGCGACCACGATTTTTTTCAGGAACGCGTTCTTTACATTCTCGTCGTCGACCGTTTACACGATGAGTCATTCTAGTATGTTGCCATTGTTGGGGCTTGAAACTTGTGGCAACGAACTGCATATAAAGTCGAGAAAACTGCGCCGACCGCGCCAGACACCGTACCGAGGGTAATATCACGGTAGTCCCCCCACAAACCAGGCTGACGTGATTATTGGCCATCCAACTATCACGACCATCACCGACGAGCCCTTTATCCACGATGGAGCAGTCAACCATTTCACCCGTGCTTTTTACGGCACTTTGAAACACGATATGTCGCGTCAATCCCGGACGCGCAAGAAACTCAATGGCAAGAAATACAGTCGGTGCCTTGGTCGAGTACATGCGCACCAAAAATGCCAAGAACCTCAAATAAGGAGCTTAGGTGGATAACTCCCGTTGTCGTTGATTGCGCGATAGCTTGGTATAATCTATCATATATCTGCAATATGAATGATAAGCTCTTTATTTGTCTGTTTTCTTGCAATAAATGTATGCATCACTGCATGAAGCCGGGACCATGTCATTGGTTCTCACAGCCAAAAGTGCGCTGAATATGCTACTGGAGCTCGATGTCTGCATCTGAAAGCCATTCGCGGAGGTTGTCAGCCTCGGCCACTTTGGTGATCGCGTACAATGCAGCCTGGGACATCAATCGCAAAGCCTCCTTGCTCACATTCTCGATTGTATCACAGCTAAAGAATGAAGAACAAGTTGACAGGTTAGCAGCAATACAAAATAAAAGCAACAATGTCTACAACTATCGATCAATCGATCACTCACCTCTGGTGATAGCAAGGATCGAGAGGCGCGTTTGCAAAGCCTCCAAAGAGCGTGCGCTGTTCCATCGTCTTCTTCTCGCCAGCGCCGGTGAGAAGACCGCCCGAGGGAATACCCTCCAGGAGGAAAGGCAAGAAGTCACTGCCACCAACCATATCTGTGTACTCGAAACCCTCCTTCTCGAAATTGAAGTAGTCGATCAAAAGATGGTCGATCTTGGACGAGGGCTCGATCAACTCCTCGGGAGCCGTCTTGCCATCATGAACCTGAAAAAAATGGCGAGATAAATTGGGTCAACTTTTACGAGTCAAGGACAGTCAGTGAATATGGTGAATGGTCGGGGGACTTACGTAGGGGACGTAGTTGGGACTGGCCAACATATCAAAGTTCATGTTCATGGCGATCTGATTCTTCTTCTCCTCATCCTTGACCAACTCTCTGACATAGTGTCTCGATCCCAACAGTCCAATCTCCTCAGCACCCCACCATCCAAACACAATCTTGTTCTTCAGTGCGAACTCCGCCTTCGCCATCACTAATGCAATCTCCAGCAGTGATGATGAGCCCGACCCATTGTCGACCATGCCGGGGCCTTCGGGAACAGAGTCCAAGTGAGCGCCCAAGACGATCGTGTCATCCTCATCACCGGTCTTGGTGGTGCAAAGGACGTTGATGGTAGACTCGACGGTGAGACTGTTGACGGTCTTCAGGGACAAGAGGACACTATCCTCGTTCTGGAGAAGAGTGTTTCCGAAAGAGTTGGTGATAGAGAGGACGGGGATGGATATCAGGGGATCACCCTCCTTCCATGCAGTGATGCGGATGCGGGAGAACATCAAGAACTTGCGCTTGGAATTGTTATAGAACAAAACACCCGTTGCTCCAGCCTAAACGACATCGGTTATCAGAATTAATCGAGAGGTGTTCATATGAGAAAGCGTGTTCTGGATATGTCACTGAATATGTCCCAATAGCATCTACACGCCTTAACGAGTGATTGTATACCTTCTCGGCATTGTAAGCAGCTTCCCAGAGCTCGCATGAGCTTCCTTCCTCGATGACTGCGATTTTGCCCTTGACCTTCTTGTGGTCTTTAGCACTGCAGCCATTGTTTGAGACACCCTGGATCTCCTGCTTCTTAAGGGAGGCTGAGGGTCCGCCGTATCTGAAGTCTGAGAGAGAGACAGAGCATTTCGTCAGCAAACATGGTCGAGGAAAAATGTGCACAAATAAGGGTTGAATGAGCACCAAATGCTTTGAAGCGGACAGCGAAACGAAATAACACTTTGTAATCTCCCCAGTCGCGTGATTAAAGTGCAATGGGAAAATCATGGGAAGAAATCAAGAGAACAACTTACTTTGGAAATCAACCTTGTTCTGGTACAGAATCTCTCCAGAGCCGCCGATACCCGTGCTTCTCAATTCAGGCGCCTCTAGCTCGGACCACACAGGCACTTTGAACTCCTGAGTCGAGATATCGCAGTAGTTCGATGCCTTCAACAACAGTTGCGTTTGGACGTAATCGGCTGAAGCCATGTAACCGTTTGTGACGGAGCGGGAGTTGTTGTGCTTCTGCGCAACTGCATACAGTTCTTCCAGATGCGCGAAAATCGAAGGCGTCAAAAGCTGCTCTGACAGAGGCGACTTGTTTTGTGGGCCGCCATCTACAGTGATTTTTTTTTTTCGTGTAATGTTCAAGTGTAGCGAGTGTATCAAGAGGCGGAAGAGTCAGCAATAGTCTATTGCAGCAGAAAGGGAAGCGAGCACACGGACGTGCGCAATCAGCGCAAAATGAAACTGTGTGATTAAAGTACCATCATGGGGCTTGACGAGGACGATCAAGATAACGGTGCTGATGCCGATGAAGAGTAGCGCCACCAGTCCGTAAGGGAACACTCTCTTGAATCGCGAGCGGCGATCTTGGCTAGGGTCTGGGAACAGAACACGGACGGGCAGTAAAGAACAAAAAAGACGTGTTACAAAACAAGGACACTGTTTATCCGTGTTTCCTGTTCTGTTTTTACAATGAGACAACATCGCTGAGGGAAAATATAGTACCTCCGTTGTCGGGGTTCAGCAAAGGCTGGGTCTCTCGTGAGGTGTCTGCCATTGCTGGAATGAATGAGTGGGAAATTTGCAATGGGAGCTGTAACGAAAAGAAGAAAGCCGTTATTTTTTCACACACGAGCGACAACGAACGGGGAGAATCAGAATGCATGAATTGAGACAAAGTCACATGATGCTTATTATGCAACACGCGCAGCGCGACAGAGACGCGCACTTCAATGCCAAGATTTGAAATGTTTGTGCGCGGATGATAACACTATGACAGTTTATTACTTCAGTTCCTCCTCTGTGCGTTTTCTCGCTTCTATTCTCTGCCTGACGCACAGCAGTACTCAATATCAACAACCTCTTTTGGCGCGGTGACACTGAGGACGTGGGGCACTGTCTTGCCAATCACCACGTTGTCCTCAATACGGATACCGATACCCTGGTATTTCTCAGGGTATGCAGAGTCGCGTGGAATATACAAACCTGGCTCTGTGGGCAAGATGACGCAATGGCGGGAAAATGTGGGTCAGTGATTTGACTCAGACGCGGTATAAGCAAGAGTTTTTTTTTTCTTTGAAATGGGACAAAGCACCTACCGATCGTGATGACCATGCCCTCTTTCAGAGGTCTAGACCTGGAGATATCGCCAGTGTCATGAACGTCCATTCCCAGGTAGTGTCCGACATGATGGGGGTACAGTCTCCTATCTATGTCCTAGATACATGAAACAGAGGGTTCGAGTGTATTAGAATTCAACTTTTCCATACTAGAATGTGCGTACTGCGAGGTGAGGGAAGGAAGCTGATTGACTTACATGCGCCAAGGGCTTGATGCCTAACCTCGAAAGTCCCTCTTTGGTCAAACGCATTGACACGTCGTGGATCTGGTTCAACGACATACCATGCTCCTCTGCGCACAGCTACAAAAGAAAAGGAAGCAATAGTAAAATCGTCAAGAACAATCAACAGAAACAAAAATCATACTCATTACATCATAACATCCCATACCTTGATGCACTCCTTGTTCGCATTCAAAACGACCTCATACAAATCCTTTTGCGCCTCTGTGAATTTCCCATTCACAGGCCAGGTCCTCGTAATATCGCTCGCGTACCCATTTAGCTCTCCACCTGCGTCCATCAGTAACAGATCCCCGTCCTTGAGCGGCTGATCATTGTTGACGTAGTGCATTGTGAGAGCATTCGACCCACCAGCAACTACAGGGACATATGCCATCATCTGAGACCCACGCATCCGGCATTCGAAATCGAATTTTGCGTACACTTGGTGCTCAAGCCTCTGCGGGTTCGTGAATTTCATCGTCTGTATCAAAAACGGACAGATGAGCAGACATAAGGACAACACAAAAAGTTAGAGGGGATGGAATAGGGATGAGCAGGGATAATCAAGTATACAGTGCAATCCCAGTGCCAGGCTTACCTCGATAAAGGCCTTGCCACTGATCTCGCCCGCGTGTCGCATAATCTTGATCTCGGCTTCACTCTTGATGACGCGCAGTTCCTGCACCAAGGGAGAAAGACCCTTTGTCGTCGCTATCGCGTCCGAGTCTGCGACAGATTGTTGCGACGATTTGTTCGATTTCGATTTTTTGGTGTCAGTGTTGGTAGGATACGGATGAGAGGTAAATGCGAAGTCAGACGATGGTTTAGCATCCTTTGTTGCTCCAAAGACCCCCATCAAGCGTGAGAATAAGGACGGCACCACTGAAGGAATAAGATTTTTTTTTTTGGATTGTACGGGGATAGATTGTGAAATGTTGGTAATGATTTTTTTTCCCTACTGCGCTTGAGAGGTCTGTTGATGCCGTTTATTGATTGAGTTTGCTTACCTGGCGTGTTGTGTAGCTTCTTGGCAATGTCCATGGGCATGAACATGGACGGACCAGGGTAGTCAAAGTACACGTTCTCGTGCCGACTCGCCATATCCACCGCCCTATACCGGAACAAGTTCGCATCAATCGCCTAACAGCCATGATAGAGGAATGGATTAGGTCGACCCAAAATATTGACCAATTTGTGCGGCAACAGAATACGGTGGATATTTCTCCTGCCTACGATCCCAAGAGTAAATAGGAATAGGTTCACATAGGATCGTTACCTCATCTGCTCCAAAGATCTCTTTGGCGGCGTCAAGTCCCGTCCGTGCACCCTCCCACATCTCGATGTTAACATTCTTAGGCGCCACGAACATCGTCATCTTGTATCCTCGAGGCGAATCGTTCTTCTCTGTTTATCCCGAAAAACAAGAGGCATACACAGATAACAAGGTGTCATGTTAGATCAGAGGTTATAACCCTAGCAGACTTTCTATGGTAACGTTGAATCTTCAAAGTGTACCCAACACTAGCGCCGCATCTGGTTCGTTGAATCCTAAATGTCCAGACGTTTATATAACACGGAGCGTCAGGAAAATAAAAAGAGAGGACTCATAGCCAATACATTGTAGTCCTATGCTCCGTAGCGCCTTCAATTTGATCCGATCTGATCCGTACCACACAGGTAATAAAAGTCGGTTTGCTGGTGGAACGGGTAACTAAACAGAGACGTCCCTCATGAACGAAATTTCAGTTGATCTGCATGTAGAAAGGAATATAAGAGCGCATAAAATGATCATTCGCTGTTTGAAGAAATCCTTACAAGATGTTGTTGGTCATGAAACGTGTCCGATGACTGGTCGAGATGACCACGCTCCCCTTCGGAAGACTTTCCATCAAAAGCGTTCTCCTGAGCTCATACTCTGCAGCTGTCAATCCCGGAGTAACTATCAAAAAGTGAAGCGTAAGGTCAATTGATCTGTGCGCCATGAAAATCGTGTTGACAGATCATCAGTCTGCCCAAGCTGTCCACCCCCTTTCCCATTAGCTGCATTCCATTTCCCATCTAAAAACAGCCGTTAGGAATAAACAAAAGTATTAGTCCATACTCTCCCCTTGATTCATCAGGTGCGGATGGGTCATCCAAGTCGGCTGTCCATACTGAGGCGCAGACTTGATCTGTCCTCCTGTGGCAGAGCCGGAGAAAAACGAGGAGAGCGGTTGCTGTTGATATGATGAAGTTCTACAGCGGGACCCGGCTGCTATCCTGGTGGCGGATGTCGGTTTGATAGCAACAGAGGAGATATTTCTTGTTGTGCTGGAGGTCGAAGTGGGCCGCACAAGGCGTCCCGTAAGTGTCCGTGTCGCCTATTTTGTAATTACGATTGTTGCGATTATTAGAGCCGTATCCGGGATACAAGATAACTTTTCATCGGGGTTTAAAATTCCCGGGGTCACAGCGCCGCTTGGGCGTCCCTTTGAACAGTTACCATTTGAAGAATGAAGGAGGGAGAGAATGGGGAATGCGAGATCAAGCGAAATGTGTGTTCAGACGAGTAGCTGCTCTTTGTATGACCACATTTTTTCCTTTAATGGATCCTCCACCTGGAATAAATTGTCACACGAACAAGGGCGCGTGTCCCGGGTCCTTTTCAATAGCAATAACACCTCCCGTATGCCAGCGCTCCTTTTATTATCTTTAAAAGCAACACTAGCATTCTACAGTTCTATCGCTCTTCAACGGATGCCATGCAAGGAATAAATAACACAGGAGAAACGCAGCCAACCTCACAGCAGGCCATCGTCATCGTCCTCTTCCACATCTTGGTAATAGCTGCGGCTAGGCGGCGCACTAGGCTGCTGGTTCTGTCTTGGTTGAGGCGACTGTTGCTGGATGTGCTGGCTCTGTTGACCTTGAAGCGGCTGCTGCTGAGGCGGAGGAATCGATGGCGATGCAGTTGCAGGAGGCTGCTTCTCTGTCAACCGGTGCCAATCATCCTCATTGCGTTCGTCAGAATATGGGGGTGGGCCAGATGACGGGGGCGGCGAATTTTCATACCCTCCGGTAAAGCCAGCGGCGGTACTTCCAGGCTGTGGGTGATAATTCGGTGTCTGGGAGGTTGGTTTTGCCAGGTAGATATCCTCTTGATCATAGAGCGGTTGTTGATATGGCTGCTGGTAAGGAGGCTGTGGTTGTGGTTGGTAAAGCTGCTTTGGCGGTTGTTGATATGCGCCTGGTTGTCTCGCAGGTCCAGGTCCCGAGGGAGGAGGACCTTGCTGCTGGTAGTAAGGCTGCTGCAGATTCTGTGGGGGAGGCAGTGAAGAGCCGGGTTCTACATAACCTCCCCCAGAGATCAGATCGTTCGAGATGGTAATGTTACGCGCCAGTCGGGCGACCTCGTTGTCCAAGAATCCGACATGTTGACGGTTTGCAGCCTGGTTGTAGTACGCTTGATCGCGGTGCTCGAATGCGTCCAGCATTGCGTGTGCTACAGCTGACTCCTCCGACTGAACGAATCCCTCAATTCTGATAAGATGATGTATGTGAGATCACTACCACTCGCTTACATGTGCACAGACCTATAAAAGATAACTGTGTTATAGTGAAAAGAATCCTTACGAGCAGAACGCTTGGAATCTCTTCCCAGCATCGACTTCATCTCCTGCAGCCAACTGAACGATGATAATGCTTAGTAGAGTCTTGTAGTAAGCCGACTTGTTTGGAGAATCCTTTTGCACATTGCCCAAGCGTTGCAGTGCCTCAAGCGCCTTCTCAAAGCTACAACAATGAGCGGACAAACTGATTAGATCGCATCGACGTCTAATCAACACGCCACGCCTACTCTTACCGTCTATGTTTGACCAGCAACGAGGCGGTCCTCTTGAAAGTATCCGTTGCATATCGAGCGCGGTCCTCGTTCTCATAAATGTCGCATGCCGCAACATAAAAATCAATAGCAGTGTCGACCGAAATCGGCTCTATAGCTCTACAAGCCCAAATGCATATCACCGTTGTATAATCAGTAAGCCGATCCAACCTAATGCACTTGCAAAAAAAAACTGTAGCCTATCGTTTCCAATGTCCATACTTGGCACTCTTCTCCAATAACTCTGCGGCACGATCTGGGGTCATATTCTGCAAGTACAGGTCGCTGGCGCGCTTGTACATGTCTGCGGCGCGCTCAGCCTGACCGAGGTTCTGAAGCGCAACGTTGCCTGCATTCTCCATTGCACGTCCAGCCATGAACAGACTAGGCAGGGAGGACCATTAAAAACATGGGTGATAAGCATAAGTGATCAAACATAGCTGCCAGTTTCCCATCGATCCGTATGCTTCAGAAGGATGTACATTATATACGTACCTCGTTGCTGAGATCATGGAGTCAGACGCCTTGATGAAGGCCTGGATAGCCTGCTCATACGACTTTCCAGCCTTGAATGCCTGGCCTACGATGGAGAAGTGATTTCATTATGTAGATATTAATAAATAATAGGCCCATGCGCATGCGGAGGTGATCGCATGGGTGTCTTTTGTTATGTCATTGAAGAAAACAATTCAGCTAACCTGCTTTTTCAAAATACTGAGCAGCGATGTCCCAATCAGGTTTCCTGAACCAGCCCTTCTCGGAACTACAGGTTCGCGCAATGCAGAGTCAGTTGGGTCGATTTGTCCTGTTAGCCCCTACTTCCTTTGTCAATATTAAACAGGAGCAAGTGTGTAGCTGCAAGGAAATAGGTGGTGGAAGGACACGCTACTTCTTTTCTGCCTCGCGCATATACTCGATGGCATCTCTTAAGCGCGCTTCTTCTGATGCTCCCATTTTCGGCGCCTTCGTTTATTCTAGGTGCTTGCTGGAGTGGATGAGGGTGCGTGGGATTGGTTTGGAATGTGAATGAGGGCGAAAGAGAATGGCGAAGTGGGGGGTGAACAACGAACGATGATTTGAGCGCAGCCAAACCAGTCACGACATGCTTGAGGGACACGAGGGTGCGAGGAGTAGTTGCGCGCGAGCTCAGGTCTGGACGGCATTGCCCCAGCGCGCACAGAGTTGAGTTGGTTCTTCATGCTGTATGTCCTGCCCATGGTCGTCCTTTTTGATGGGGCCAGACACATGGCGCACGATGCACTTGATACGAGTCGCTTTGCATACTTTTCCTGCAGTACGCGATAATTAAATAAATTGAAGTCAAAAAATGGAACACCATTACTCCGTGCAACGCAGCGTTTCAACGTCTTTTTTGTTCCTTGCCACATGCTACATCTCCACATTCTTTTCCTTCTCATCCATTCTTACTTTCAAATCCTCATCCCTTGCCCTTTCCCTCTCACTCCATACATCAACTACAGTTAGCCTCCTCCACCATGGTTAACCGACGCAGCCTCGACTTTTGGCTGAACATGCTCAATACCTCCATCTTTCATGTCTCCTTCCCATTCTTCCTGATCCCCTGCCTCAAACTCTACGGGTTCGAGAACGAGAGTGCTCCGTTCATAATTGCCGCCGTGTACGCCTCCTTGCTATTTAGTGTCAAGACTGCCTATGAGTTTCACGACCGCAGCCAGCGTAAAGGCGGCAAAGTTGACTGGGAAGACGAGGTCGTTTTGATCACTGGAGGTACGTAATCTGCAAGGAAGGGTGAGAAAATCGCCATTGGACGTGCCATTGAAGCGAACGTCATCTTGTATCGTGCATCCACATTTGATGCAAACAATCGATACCCTCTGGCCTTGCGACCTCAACGGATTTGAGTTTGTTAATCATAATAGGTGCCAGTGGCATTGGTTATCTTCTTGCGGAGGCATTGGCCATTCGACGCATCACCGTCGTCGTTCTCGACGTCGAGCCCATTAAAACTTCTTGTAAGAAATGGAATCAATATTCGCCAAGCATAACTTGGAAGCGCTATAGCTGCCAATCAGGTTTCTAAACCGAACCCCTTCTTTCGTTGTTGCGAACGATGGATGAATAGTGGATATCGAGAGCTACATTTGCGATGCATCTAATCCCGAGGACATTGCGCGAGCTGCCAAGGAGATTCGTGAGGAATTTGGTGAGCCTACGATCTTGGTCAACAACGCGGGCATTGTCAATGGCAAATCCATCCTAGATCTCTCCAATGAAGACATCAAGAAGTAAGGCATTGCGGAAGTTTGAAATCAGCGTATCCATATCGGATGATGTTGATCCGAATGCTGACGTGCATTGGTGGCTGAAATTCTATTTTAGGACGATGGATGTCAACTTCTTGGGACAAGCGTTTATGATCAAGGAGTTCTTGCCGGATATGATCAAGAACGACCATGGACACATTGTAAGACCGTATTTTTTGAGGGTGATGGCTGAGTGTAGCGCGCTCAGGAATCGACCATGTCACTAACGTATTTTGACATTGCAAATCACAGATCACAGTTTCCTCCGCCATGGGCTTCATGGCTGCTCCCCAGATTGGTACGAGCGATCGCACAGGATGAAAGAAAACTCCTTAAGAGTCTATCGTACCTTTCGAGATATGCTGACATGTTTCCTACTTTGCTTTTATTTTATTTTTCTAGCTGACTACGCTGCATCAAAGGCCGCTGTCAAGACCTTTCACGAAACCCTCGAGTCCGAGATCAAGTATCTCTACAAGACCCCCGGCGTCAAGACTACGCTCGTCTGCTGTGGCAAGATCGAGACCGGCATGTTCGATGGTGTCAAGGAACGTCTGCCTTTCTTCACCCCTACCTTGGAGCCTTTGGATGTTGTGAGGACAATCATTGAGTCCATGGAAAAGAGACGCGGCCGGAACCAGATTATGATGCCATTCTACGTGAACTTTGTGCCGCTGGTATCGATCTTGCCAGTCTGGTTCCAGGATCTGGCGAGGACGGTGAGTGGCGCAGATAAGGCAATGGAGACCTTTGAGGGCAAGAATGGCGAAAAGAAGCCAACGAATGAGACCGGCAAGATTGACGCTGCTGAAGAGTCTAGGAAGGATATTTGAGAAAAGAGACAGATGGAGTCAGAGGAAGCAGGTAGCCTGTGTACAATCATATGGTGTGCCTGACCAGCTGTGATGACTGAGCCGCCACCAAAACATACATAAAGCTCGTGACTGGAATCAGCTATTCAGCTATTCAGGGGACAATAAATGGCAATGAGATGCCATGCATCGTACATCTGCTCTTCTTTCCATTGTAATTCTCATTCCACATCCCAGTCACCACCGATTTCTCCACCCTCACATACGCCATGGTCCGTTTCGCTGTAATCTGCGCATCGAACCAGAATCGTAGCATGGAGGCGCACAACGTATTGCTGTATGTTACAAAAGTCCTTGGGACCTTTTCAGCGTTTATTGTTTTGGTTTCAGCAAACCGAACTAGTTTTCTACTTGCCTTCACTCCTGTGGCCCAACTAACCATTGGTCTTCATTTTTTTGATATAGGAAAAATGGATTCACAGTTTCATCATATGGCACAGGAACAATGGTCCGCCTGCCAGGACCGACGATCGACAAACCCAACATTTACAACTTTGGTACACCCTACAATGAGGTCTACCAAGAGCTCAAGGGCAAGGATACGCAATTGTAAGGCATGCGCAATCAGAAGAAGAAGGGGGAAAATCAAAGAGCTGAGATACAGGAGACCCTACCTATCCACAGCATTACCCCGTGATGCAGGAGAATGCAGCTGAGTCCAAGGGGAGGATCATCGTGGTGTGGGGTTGTTCATTTGCATGTTTGTCACGCCGCGCCCAGGAGGGAAAAGTCCCTTAATAGATTTTTGATTATCCATTTATTTTACTCTGCGGACGAAACTATAGATACCAGTCGAACGGATTGCTGTTGATGCTGGACAGGAACCGAAAGATCAAAAACTCGCCAGAACGGTTTCAGGAGAGCAGAGAGGAATTTGATGTGATTATTACCTGTGAGGAGCGCTGCTTCGACGCCGTCTGTGAAGGTACACAAAAAAAAAAAAAAGCGCGATTTCTCTTCCTTCAATATGCTAACCCCGCAATCCCTTCCCTCCTTTCCGTAACACACTATGGACGCAGATCTGATTCAAAGAGGCGAATCTCACAGCAACCCGGTGCATGTGATCAACGTCGAGATCAAAGACAACTATGAGGAGGCTATGATCGGCGGACGCATGATTCTGAACCTTGCTAAAGATATTGATCAATCCAGGGATATTGACCAAGAAATTCAGCCTATCTTGGACAAGTTTCAACAGCGATACCCGACTGCGCCCGTATTACATTCGGTGTCGTTTTTTTGAAGATCCATCGAAATAAAGCACATTCTGTTTACTTTCAATGTCAGACACAACGAAGATAGCCAAGGATGTGATATGCACTAGAACTTTACTGCATGGGTAACATTTCTATTCAAAAATGGCTACCACTCTAAAATAAACGCGTGTCCCAGGTGTGTTTGGGGTAGG
>MU616842.1:0-37157 GCA_025201705.1 Dissophora ornata | reverse complement strand
AAAAAAAAAAAAAAAAAAAAAAAAAAAAAAAAAAAAAAAAAAAAAAAAAAAAAAAAAAAAAAAAAAAAAAAAAAAAGAAAAAAAAAAAAAAAAAAGGTGCGCTGTTGCGTTCTACAATTGTCAACGGTTCAAGTGAAAGATATGCATAAATGGTTGGCTTTGTTAAATGTTCGATTACGGGACTCTTCCCCATCAGAGGTTCTTAGGGAGCGGGGAGGAGTTCGATCTTCTTTGCCGTCAATTTCTCGTTGATCAAGTTGCGTCGCTCCTTGTACAGATATTTGTATGCGTTCTTGATCGTCACTTCAGACACACCACAGACATTACTGATGTCGCGAGTCGTGCGACCTTGCTGGTAGAGATTGGAGCCCATGAAAATGCATGCAGCTGCGATCGAGACAGGAGATTTGCCAGCCAACGTTCCAAGCTCCTTCGCCTTCTTTGTCAGGTCCACTGCCGCCTTCTCAACTTCCATTGGCAAATTGAGGTTGGAGCAGAAACGGGCCATGAGATCTTCTGAGGTCATGGTCTGCACCTTTGTCTCATGGAACGCTTCGTTGAGGGCCTTAAAGCAACGGCCGATCTCCTTCTTGGGTACCTGCGTCAGCGTGCAGATCTCCTTAAAGGTTCGTGGTACACCCTCCTGCCGACAGGCAATAAAGATGCAGGCCGCAATGATGCTCTCGTTGGGCTTGCCCTTGAGAAGCTTTTCGTCTTCAACTCGCTTGAACAGCTGCTTGGCAATGTCGGCTGTTCGTGTTTACACAGACCATTCCAGGCAGTAAAATACCAGGGAGAGGCAGTGGGTTCAGTTTAATGTTGCTGCTTCCATCAACCTCCACTTGTTTGACATGTAACAACAATGGATGGCAGCTTACCAATCAACTTTGGCAGACCAATGGCCTCGCACATCGCAGAGATGTCCTTGTAGGCCTGGAGCAGGTTCCGTTCACCCTTGACAGCGGTTACTCTGCCGTGGGTCCTGTTCAAGTCTCTGGCTGTGCCAGAGCCACCGTCTCGCTGTGAGATCACCGTCTCGAGCTGTGGGCCATTAAGCAGCGGGTTGGCCGCTGAACCAACACGGGAGGGGTCGTCGCCCTCGTCGTTTGCAAACGTACGCCACTCGGAGCGAGTGTCGACGATCCGGTCACCAAGCACCAGTCCGCAGTCCGCACACACCAGGTCACCCGACGAAAACTCTTCCGAAATGTTGGGTGGCACCACCTTGCAGTCTGAAGGATCAACAGAAGCATGAAGGGGCAAATGTCATACAAAGGGCGTGAGTCTAAAAGAGCTTTGCCATGATTCTGTATTCAACATTTTACTGCCATCTTCATAGATTCAACTACTCGATCCCACTATTTCTCGCTACATAACATCTCAAGGGTACCAAAGCAATGGCACACCTAGCAATTGTGGTTATTATGGTTTGTACTCACCTGGACACACCAGCTGAATGTTCAGATCAACAACCTTTTGCTGGGATGGTGCGATGGTCATGGTGGCCATTTGGACGGTAAATCAGGTGTGGTAAAAGTGGAAATTTGCTTCTCAGCAAACGATTACTATGTCAGAAACGGTGTGGTGCAATGAGCTGCAGTGGGGTGTGGCGAGTTGTGGTGTGGCGAGTTGTGGTGTGGCTTCAAATAGAGATGTGGAGACGCAGTGGACAGCGGACAATGAACGGTGGGTAGCAAGCAGGGAACAGAGGACAGAAGACAACGAGCGATGCAGTGGTTGATCGAGATGGACGAAAACAAGGAAACAATTGATGAACATGGGGGCGCAAGGTCAATATATACCCGAATAACATTAAGGGGCCTAGCCAGATATCGCCACTTCTAATTTTATTTTAATTTTGCATCTGCAGATGCCGCGCATCACGTGGTGCAACCGGATATATTCTCTTTTCACTCCTCCAGAGAAAGACTCAGCGTATCAATGTGCTTCTTCAGCATCTTGAGGGCGCCCTTGCTGATCCTCTTCATCGCTTGCGCCGACTTGCCTTCCTCAAAGCCATCGCCCGCTCTCTCCTCCACATCCTCCGTATCTGCCGCCGCTTCCGACCGGGCAATGAGCTCCAAACCTTCGATCACCGTTTGCTCCAGCTTCCCTTGCTCAAAGTAAAAGTGTCGCACCTCCTTCTCAAACGGTGCTGGAGGGTTGTTCAGGATTGTCTGGATCGTCTATTCTCGTGCGATATCAAAGACAGCGATATTAGAACCCTTTACTAAAGACACAAGGTCGAGATATACCAATGGAGGCTTTGGCGCTTGTCGTCATACCTTCAGCGATAGCAGGTACACCTTCTCGTTGTACAGGTTCGAGTTCCTTGCGGCCTCCTTCGTCCCAACAAACTTTTCAAACCTGTACAGTCAGAAAGATCGGTCAGAAGAGTATAGTCATGTAAGGACATTAAATGGATACAGGAATGTAAAAGCATTACTAGGAGCGTAAATAGCACTTACCCAGCTTCGTTATAATACGGCTCTGGAACAAGCACAAGACCCTGCAATGAGATCAGCAACTTTTTTTTTTTTGAGAAAAAAGAAAGACATGGTGTTTGTTTAGTCTCTGTACGATGGTGAATACGCATTTGTTCTAGAAAGTTGACGTCGCTTTCAGTATTACCTGCAAAATGCTAGAGCTTGGAGTCCAAGTCTCTGTCTGGTCTTTGCCATGCCAAGTGTTCAAGAGACTTAAACAAACATTGCCATCTTGTTGAAAATATCAGGAGTGTCAGTGGTCAGATACGGATGTCCATGACGGAGGTAAAGCCAGGCGTGAACAAGTTTTCGCATTTAACTACCTTCGTAAAGATTCGGGTTGATTCTGCCTATCCCACCGGTCCACGAGTGAAAGAAAGCAATTGGAGGCTGCAGAGAAATAGATAAAACGTCAGCAGGTTTGTACTGTGCTATGTCGACACCATTCTTGTCATTATTAATCCCAAAGACGCACCTGGCTTGGAAACTGATTTGTCAGCTTGAAATCAAAGAGGAACAACGCGTTTCGGTACGGAGTATGGTCTGGTCCCTGGATCAACACTCTTAGAAGGTCCACTCGATCTTCAAACGTGCGCACACGAATTCCGTCCGGGAGAGAAGAAGACAGGATGGCATGCTCCTTCGCAATGCGTTTTATCCATCCCTTGTCGCTTTGCGGTATGTCGTGCTGCTGGCTCATAAAATGATGGTCAGCTGGCGTCTGCTCCAGAACCACAAAACTCTTCCAATGCTTGTGCTCTTGGGCTGGGCGCGTAGAGGATAACAATGAACCTTGATCGTTCAATCCAAGTTCCTCGGGTTCTGGTAGGGGGTCTTGTATTTGGGGCTCAGGAACAGATGTCTGAATATCAGTAGAGTCGCTTGGATCCGTACCATCGACTATATTAGAAGGTGTCTCCGCTGTTGCATGTGCTAGGTCGTCATCATCTTCGTCTTGCTTCGCTTTGTGCACATCCTCTCCGTCAACATCACTCGACGGCACATCCTCTCCGTCAATGTCACTCAATTGCTCATCCTCTGCCTCAGAGTCAGTCTCCCAGCTGTCGTTGGATGAGACCTCCTCGATATCATTGTGGTCAAAATCGTATTCTTCAAAATCTTCGTCTTCATCCTCCTCACCCTCCTTATCATCGTGGTCGTCATCCTCGCCCTCCATAACTATAATCCTGCCCACGGGGATTTCTTCCGAGGTGCCATCCATGAAGCGGATCAGCGCTGAAGGACGGTCTGGGTAGATCTTCCAGATTTGCCCGGTCCAGTTCAGACGCGTTCGGACCGTCTCCAAGTCCTTCTCGTGATCTGGCAGATTGGACAGCACATCCTCAGGGATGGGCGGCCTCAATGGGTCGCCACGGTCAACAAGCCAATACGCCGTTGTGGATGTCAGCTTGTTTTGTTCCGAAAGGTATCGGTCCAGAGCCTCAACGCCTTCGACTCCATATCGTTCCAGGAGGACAGTTGCACGTCGCTCAATTGCTCTTGGTTCCCTTGCCTCAGTCGAAGCCGCAGCCTTGGAACCTCGGCTGCACTCCTGTAAAAGCTCGTTGAAGATCTCGTTACCTCGACCGACTAGCAAATGAATATCATCAACACTTGGGGCCCTCGGGGCGATATCGGAGGACGCAGACTGCTCGCGTTCTCGGCTGACAACGACCATATCGCCCATACAAAAATTGAGGTCCGGATGAGACATGATCTCGTAGAGCGAATACTCTTCTGCTTCCTGTTCCAGTCCTAGGTCGCGCTCCTCGCTAAACCACTTGACTTGTGTCGTGCGGTCTTCGGCGTTGACAGATTGCACAATGCCGAGCATGTCGGATTTCTTTCGGTCAAAGTTGACCCCGCCTGGCTGATCCATCAGAACCTCGCCTGGCTTCAGCAGGACATAATCCGAAGGCCATACATCCTGATCATCCATGTTCAGGTACGGTACAAGTGACGTCGATTCTTCGTTGTCAGTGATCGAGAGGTCTTGCCACTGCACTGTCACACGAGTCTTTGTCCCAATGACTTTCTATAATGCCAAACAAAACATAAAGGGATAGCGGAACCTGTTAGTGGAAAGAACAATCCTTATCACACTAGCAGTTACACTACTTCATACCATTTCTTCCGTAGCAAACTTGGTTCCATGACTATGTGTTTTATCTGGGCATCTTAGTCTTGTTGCCTTACTTCTTAGATACGGGCAGCACTCTTTCAGGCCAAGTGCTGATTTATCAAGACCATAACGTGTTAGGAGTCATAAAACGATGGCATCCGAGGCCATTTGTCAGCGCAAGAGAAGGCATTGCGATCGCGAATACTTGCCTCGTAGGGTATCTCGATCGCTAATCTGGACTCGGTCCTGCAGCTCGAAGGTGCAGTGCTGCTCCACGCTTTTGTAAACAATAATGTTTTCAAAATCGTCCAGGACCCTTGGTGGTGGAGCGACGCCAGGCATTTGATCTAGGGCCAAAGGGTTGAAGGAAAGCCAGTTCACAGTTATAGAGGTGACTTCTGTCCTCAGCACATACCCCCGCCTCTCACTCGTGTAGGTTCCGTTAATATAATGGGCGTTCTTGAACACGCGCGAAGGCCCATAAATATCCTAATGATATCAATGCAAAGGAATAAGCTTGAGTGAATGCTTTAAGACCAGAACGTAAGCCAAGGCATCGGTAGGCTGCCCTCCAATCTTACATGGCCAGGAGCAAGTGCATCTGGGAAAAAACACGACTGATCGTGGATTTGGCCCCGCAGATCCAAGTCGTCAGAGTCCTTGATGATACACACGCTGCCATCGATCAGCATCACTGTAACTTCATCCTTCACCTATTGTGATAAACATAGCGAGTGCATGATAGACAGAGAGCACTGTTAATGAGCAATCAGCATTACGAAAGCGACAGGATCTCGCAGATCTCCTGCGGGCGGAGGCTCTCACCTCTTCAATCATGCCGAGCCAGCCGTCGTAAATGACATGGCCACTGACAACAAATTGATGCATAAAATCAACATGTTTGGCATCAATCCCGGAGAACCGCGTCATGGGGGGGCAGATCTTTTCCAGGTCCAGCTCGACCTTGACATCGATGACAGTTCCTGACATGATATCGTTTGGAGATCGTTTTACAACGTCCCCATGGCTGAAGGAGCGGTCGGTGACCACAAGGTCGTGCTCGCGAAGTGTCTGGGGTGCCGACCCATCAGTCCAATGGACGACGACGTGCTGTAGATCCAGCTGGCAGGAAGGGGATATCGGTATAATCAAATGCGTTAGCCGGGATAGGACAACCACCACAAGGACAGAAAAGGCAGAGCAGGACATACAGGGCCGTTGGAGTCCTCGTCGTCGGAATCGTTCTCGCCCGAGTCAAAGTCGTGCCAGGTCCTGACGACGAGACCCAGGCGCTCGGGCGCGTCGTTCAGGTGTACTACGTCTTCTAGAAAGACCTGCAAGCAGAAGGGAGAAGGGATGGCAGTGAGAATGAGGCTATTATTTTTAGGGCGGCAGGCATGCAATGGCGAGGGGAATGCTGCGGTGCAGAGGAGAGGGAGGCTGACCTTGGCGGTGATGAGGGGCTCCTTTGTCATCGTTCTGTGCGAGTAGGAATGGAATGTATGGAGAAGAAAGAAAGAGAACGAAGACAAGAGCGAAGCCCGAAGAAGCGATGGCAAAGACGCAGCGACCAGTCCGTTGGACAGGGCCACTCCGGTAATTTTAGCGTGTGCCACCACAAACCACAACTCCAGTACCAACTTTGTTTTTTTTTTCTTGAAGAAGCATCGCTCATTATTGCCACCGATCCTGATCCCACCACAAACACCATGCAGCTTCTCGCCCAGCAATCGCCATCCGCAAGGAACGTGCGTGCTGTCAGGAGGGCATTCCTCAATGTCGAAACCATGCGCCACCTCAGACTCGGTGCTGGAGACCACGTCCTCATCCGCAACAAAGCACAGCACCTCCCCCCACAGCCACACGCCGACCAGTCGCCGGTAATACAACTAGAACAGCCAGATGGGATGTGTGCGCGCTCTAGATCCCGTTGCGCCGAGGCTAACCGGAGGCTTGGTCCTCATCCTCGAATCGAATAGGGGTCCGTCGCAATTGCGTGGCCGTCGTTCACTGTGCAGGAGAATCGTACGTAGCTTGTACATGCAAGGCGATCCACGTTTCCCTCGTTCGCAATCCTAATTTGTTACCGATATATGGCGATTGGTTTTCCGTACATGGTAGATATCCAGCTCAGCAGCGTGTCCCGTTTGAATGCCAACGTGGCAGTTGGGGACCCAGTAGAGATCACGCTGATCGAAAGCGCGATCCACGAGGCTTCTCAGATCTCCTTGACCGCCCAGCATCCCATACCATTCGTGTCCAACCTCATGTTCACACTTTTCACAAAGGAAATCATGAGTAGGTCGAGACATTCCCTCCTCTCGCGTTTCAAGGAGGCGCTTGATGGGCCTTGACTTCATATCTAGAACTGATCACTTACGACCATTGCTTTCGCTCATTGACCATGCAGCTGAAATCAGATTTGTGTTAAAGGGCAATTATATCGAGTTCCCGTACAATGGCAGGCCACAGCGATTCAGGGTAACGAGCATCATGCAGGGCCGGCAGGAGCAAGATGATCAGTCTGTAGCAACAATTGGTCAGAACACGGTTGTCAAAGTACTGCCATTCACCCCATCCCAATCAGCACTACACCAAGAGATACTCGGCAACTCAGAAGCACAGGCTGAAGCAACAAAACAGGGCACCACATCTATACCAGAAGACAGTAGTCCCTATAGCCAGATCGGCGGACTTGCGACCCAGATCAAGACAGTGCGGGAGATGGTAGAATTGCCTCTTCACAACCCTCAAGTCTTCACGCAATTCGGTGAGATTTGCTCTCTTATGGCAGGTCACGCCGCCGCCTGAAGCTACCATATTCACTCACAGCTAACAGATTACTACATGGACTCTTCTTGATTTACTCCGCATTTCCTGCGATCTGCATAGGTCTTCGGCCACCAAAGGGCGTTTTGCTCTATGGCCCTCCAGGAACAGGAAAGACGCTAATCGCCAGGACAGTTGCGGCTGCAACAGGGGCGCATTTGACAGTCATCAATGGACCAGAGATCATCAGCAAGTTTTATGGCGAGACAGAAGCCAAGGTAAGTTGCATCTGAAAGAAAAAATGTCTTTACTCAAAATCACTGCTCTGCAATACCTTTTCATTACGACTAACTTAAAAACCGTCCTCACTTACCATAATTCCATGCTGTCTAGTTAAGGGCAATATTCGAGCTGGCGGCGGATAACTCTCCCTCTATTATTTTCATAGATGAAATTGATGCACTCTGCCCAAAGCGCGATGAGGTACTTTGCAGCAGACATTTGCGTGTAACACTCTCCATCTGAACGCGTTTCTCTGCATGTTCTAATATCTTCAGCGTTCGTCGTATAGGCAGCTAGTGAAATGGAGAAGCGCGTTGTAGCGACATTGTTGACACTGATGGATGGCGTGTCGGACAAAATGGTTCCATCCGAGTCAAAGGCGGCACCGACAGGCAGCTCACCGCGAGTGGTAGTTATGGGAGCCACAAATCGACCCAATGCCTTGGACGAGGCGCTCCGTCGGCCAGGTCGATTTGATCGAGAGATCGAGATTGGAATTCCAGACGCAAAAGCCAGGGCAGAGATCCTGACGGCACTGTTGAAAAAGATACCCAACACGCTCACATCAGCACAGATTGAGCAGCTGGCTTCCATATCGCATGGATATGTTGGAGCAGATCTTGCTGCGGTATGCAGGGAAGCTGGATTAAAAACCATTCACAGGGTCATGGGAAATAGTCGACGTCCAGAAATAGGCAGAGACTCTAGCACATTGGATTCGCAGGCGCTTGATTTACAAGAGCGCTTTGTGGCCTTGACTGTATCCGATCCAAGTCTCTCTAAAGCAGACTCCGTTGCCAGTCAGCAGGAGCAGGATGACTTGATGGTGTCCGCGGAAGATATGAGGTTGGCCATGACAGATGTTAAGCCCAGTGCGATGCGTGAAATCATGATTGAGGTGCCAAAGGTTCTCTGGAGTGACATTGGAGGTCAGGCAGAGATTAAGCAAAAGCTGAAAGAATCTGTGGAATGGCCCTTGCAGGTATGCTGGATGGTATTCCTCGTCAGTGGCTGCTCTATATTCACGTCTAAAGTGACTAATCGTCGACGTGCCATGCGATACGTAGCATCCAGACGCATTTATTCGCATGGGTATTCGCCCACCCAAAGGTATCTTGCTCTATGGACCCCCTGGGTGCAGTAAGACTTTGATGGCAAAGGCCCTAGCAACGCAAGCCGGATTGAACTTCATTGCGGTCAAAGGTCCGGAGGTAAACAACCGTCTAAATGTGCGATGAGTGTACGAAACTGTCATGCATAATCGCTAGAAGTTTATTGACAGCCACGCATGATACAGTTGTTTAGTAAATGGGTCGGCGAGTCTGAAAAGGCCGTCCGTGAGGTCTTCCGAAAGGCCAGGGCAGCATCCCCCTCGATCGTATTTTTTGTAAGTATACTTTAAGCTTCAAGCCCTTTCTTTCACGGCGACGAGGCACCTAATATGAACGGCGTAATTCGCTCACTTTGCCAATATAGGACGAGATCGATGCTCTGACTGTCAAGCGTGGCGCTGGAGACGACGGAGGCTCCTCAGTTGCGGACCGCGTATTGTCCCAGCTGCTGAACGAATTGGACGGAATCGAGCCTTTGGTAAATGTTACCGTCGTTGCCGCAACCAATCGACCGGATATCATGGATCCCGCACTGATGCGTCCAGGAAGGATCGATCGCATCCTCTATGTCTCACCGCCAGATCTAGCATCGCGGAGGGAGATCTTACGACTCCAGATCCACTCCAAAAAGATGGCCTGCGATACTGATGTCGATATTGAACTCTTGGCCGTACAAACAGAAGGCTGCTCCGGCGCAGAAGTTGTGGCACTGTGTCAAGATGCCGCCATGAAAGCCATGGAGGAGAGTCTCGAAATTGCATGTGTATCTAGTAGACATTTTAATCTGGCCTTGGCCGAGATGACTCGAAGGATTACACCCGAGATGGTTCAGTTCTATGATGAGTTTAGAATGAAGTCAGGATTGAAGAGTGTTTAGAATGGAGGGAGGCGTAATAAAACGAACACTGTTCATGGACAGCCTGAACATCATCTCCTCAAATATCTTGACATGTTGAGATGTGCTGCATGTTGGCGAGACCGACATGTTTTGTGTAACGTTTAAAGCACTTTATTTGGTTGTTTGCGCATCAGTTGGACTTGCTCTCAATGGTTCACCAGGAGCTGCATTGAACATTCAAGACCCACGGGCGTGCTCTATGTATTCTCTTCTAATTTTGGCATCAGTAGAAAATGTACATGTTCAAACAAAGGCTTAAAACGGGCGACTACGGGGAAGGAGTAATGGTCGACACTTGATACAGAGAGGGAGGAAAGGCTCTAGTATTTGCCGTTCATGTTGTTGCTGATCTCCGTCTTGCTGGGACCAGTGCTTGATTTGTGATTGGTGCCATCGCCCACAGCCTTAACACCGGTCTTGTGGCCCTGTTAGCATAATGACCATGTTGGATAGAGTAGGGCACGGTTGGTTAGATCACAGTGTCTGCACGTTTTCAGTCTTCACTTGGTTTGTTTTGCATGCTGTTTGTAAACTTGCCTTGAAGTCAACAATAGCAATGCTCTTTGATGGCAACTTGCCGCCCTTCACACCAGTCAAGGTAATGTCGGCACAATTGTGGTAGTACTGGGGAAGGATATTGGCAGTCCATCTGATCAATATCGAAGAATTCAGAGAATATACAAAGAATCAGTATTTGCGCGCCAAGCGAACATCATAAGAGCGAAACTGCACAAGCAAAAATCTACTTACGACCAGACGAAGAGACACTGGTCCTTCTTGGTGCACGAAGGAACGTTCTTGGGGATCTTCACGGGCCACTCGTAGTAAGCTAAATAGTAGCAACGATATGTAATTAGCATATCAAGGTGTATGTCCTAGCGGGGGTATCTAAGTACAGACAAGAATGTCGCATCGCGCTCCTTACCATCGGGGCACGTCTTGGTGTATCGGCCAATCAAGTGATACGTCTTTCCGCCATCGTACGAGAGCGAGAATTCGCACTAAGAAGAGACGTTATTAATATCCGAGTCATGCATTTCCGATTAGTATTTGATCATCCATTCCTTCCACGATTTTTGCGCCAAGGCAATTGCACCAGTACCACGTCAAGTATAAATAACTAATCTTACCGTGCCTCCGCCGTGGCGGGCCTGCGAGAACTGCTTGCTGGCGCTAGTGGGCTTGGGCTGAGTCTTAATTTGCTTGGCCGTCATGGTCGAGGCGAGGAAGCGGACGGGAATAGTCTGACCAGCCTTCATCTTGGTAATAGGGCCGGGGGCGTATCCACCGCAGGGGAAACGCTGGGTCCACTTGCTGTCTTTGTACCCAATCCAGGTCTATATTATTCATAAGGATGGCAATGGGATCAAAGAGTTAGAATGTGTTGTCTGAGTTCTGGATATAACACTGGCAGTGCAATGTCAACACATTGACTCGATGGAGGAATGACGATGGCCAGTGGAGGGTAGGGGGGAGAGGAGTGGTGTATCAGGCTTTTAAGCAAGCTGGTGGGGTATGGACGGGTAGATCGCGCCAACCGCAAATGCGACGCGCCGTTTTAGTGTTTTAACAGCTTGATATCCAGCTTACATGAACGCGGCCGTTGTACTGCTTAGTACCGTAGCCACCACGAGGAGTCGGGTAGAGAAGGGCCATGTGGGCGGTTGCCGAAGCAACGAGCGAAACAAGGACAAGGAGGGTAGATGCGAACTTCATGGTTGAGGTCGAGAGGGAGTGATGAATAGGGGACGAGGGGTTGTAGGTGGTGCGTAGAGTGATGGACTTAATGGCAGTCAAGGGTGAGGGGGCCAAGTGTTGGCAATCGGGGAGGAGGACGAGGGGGAAGGGATGGTAAGGAAAGGCAAATGTCAGCGAAAGGCAGCGAAGAGAAAAGGAAGCAGGTCGAATATTGCTCTCTTATAAGGCCCTGGTTTTTGTCACTTAGTGCCCAGTGCATTTCTCCGAAGAGGAGGAGGATGGGCAGATGGACATGCAATCAAAACTTTCTTTTTTCATTTCATTTCTTTGTCTTTCTACTCGTCTTGCTGCAATTCTGGCTCATTGGCATATGTAGACCGTTCTGGTCATGAGAGCAATCAACAGTAGTGTCCTGCCTCCTCCTAGTCGTCTCCAGCCCTCGTGGAGTTGTAAAACAATGGCAGGGAGAGTCTAGAGCCATTGTGCGTCCCTGGTGAGGCCCAATCCTGACTCAGCCGCATGTCCCATGGGCCACAGCCTAGCAATGAATCCCTGAGTGTGTCCAGAGGGACAGCGGAAAGCCGAGAAGAGTTCTAAAGTTTTCATGCACTGCGTGCTTGGTTTTTGATTGCAATCAAACACTGTCTCTCAGAGAGAGAGCTGTCTCGCAGAAGGAGAGATCGGAAGAGGTGGCAGAGATGGAAAAACATTGCTCAAGACGCTCTCACCGTCAGCACCACACAATAGCAGTAGCAACAACACGAAATATGAGAGCAGTTAGTCTTTTTTCAGAATCAAGCAAAATGAGTCGGGAACCCTGGTAATCCAAAAGAAAGTTGCAATTAAATACAGCTGCACCGACAAACTGTCAGGTGTTTATCCGGGCAACATTCCACTCTAAAACATAAAGTCGTACTATCCTCCGGGTTTAATGTCGCTCACACCCCCGCCCACCGACAAACTTATTTGACGGTCGCTCACTCGCCATCTTTGCGTTAATATCATTCCACAATATAAAATAACATGGCGGCATCTATATCTACACCGACATAGGCTCTAATACAGCATGCCCTCCACATATTCCGCAATGGCAAGAGACGATGTTAGCCCTGGACTTTCGATTCCTGCCAGATTGACAAAGCCGCCATGGTGGTGGATTATAAAGTCGTGGAACGGCTCTCCGGGGCCAGCCAGTTTCGGTCTACACACGTCATAAAAAGGAGGCCAACAGAGCACAGTGAATAAAAACAATGACCACATGGCAACACCTTCAAAGCGTTTTCCAGCGGTTATTCTACCTTATGCCAGCGTAGTCTGCGTAAAGCGAGGAGGCCTTAACCGCCGGCAAATAACTCCCTATCACCTCAGATACCGTCTCAAGCGATGCTGCAGAACCTACGGTGCATGGATCAACAGAGTAGTCGTCTAGGCGCCCGATGTAGAGCACGTCAGGGCCGAATCGCATGCGGCCAGCAAGATCCAGGGTTAAGTGTGTCCCGAGACCTGCCAGATTCCTGTCTGGCACTGGATATATCAGCCGCGAGACGAGTGCTGAGCCAGAATAGCCGTAGTAATGACCTTTACAATAATGTAGTTTGAAAGGAGGTAAAGGGGTCAAAGGGCGAGGTGACTGGCGTAATAATCCATAAACCCTGTCGGCATACAGCCCTGCACTATTAATCACAGTCGCTGCATTCACCACTGCCGGTCCTACAGGGGTTTCCATCTTGACCCTAAAGCCGCCGCCTCCAAACGAACTTAAATCGCCATTATCGCAATCTGCGTCCCGACCTGTCATCACATTTGGGTGTATCCTCTCTATTTCGGTCACCTCACACTGCAAGATAACGTGTCCCCCATGGTCCTGAATTCTCGCTTCCAGCACGCCCATCAGACCATGGACATCGACTATCCCCGTTCGGGACGACACCATCGCAGCCTTCCCCTGTACATTGGGCTCGAGCTCCAGCATTTGCTCCTGCGTCAGCATAAACGTTGGAAGGCCAGGCATGCGCTTTGTGGGAAGCAAGAGTTCCTGAGCTTTCTTGGAAAGGCCTTCCAAATACTCCAGATCGGCCTCATTCTGCCCGACGACCCACTTGGTAGTCTGCCGATGCTCAATGTTGTACTTTTCACAAAAGTCATACATCAGCTCGTTTCCACGGATGCAAAGCTTTGTCTTTAGGGAGTCGACGGGGTAATATAAACCCGCATGAATCACCTCGCTATTCCTGGAGCTGGTACGGTGGAGCTTTTGTGAGTTTCGAAGAAAATGTGCAAAGGACAAGTCCGTAGATGCCATGTACATGCATGGACGTAGGGGTACCTCGTTTCCTGTCCTACAGCTGGATTCTTATCCACCAACAGTGTTGATGCCCCTCTTGCAGCAAGTCTCTCAGCGACGGCCAGCCCAACCACCCCGCCGCCAATCACCAAATGATCCACCGCGTACTCGGAAAGTTTCTCTGTTGAGGCTGCTGGAGATCTGGAGGTCGTGCTGGAGGAAAAAGATCGCATCGATATTGTGGGCCAAAACGCACACACCTCCGCCCGAGTGTAGAAAATCTTCCGTCCGCGTGCTGCCAATATTTTCGGCAGGCTTGGCCCTCCACTCGCTCCTCGCCATAGGGTACAACCAAGAACCGGCATCGTCTGATCGCTGTTACTTTTTTTATTTTGAATGGTTGTTGCCATGAGACGCATTGGCCAGGCATGACTTTATGTTCACCCACAAAAAAACGCCTAAACAGTCACCCACGAATGATTATCTACTGGAGCAGTCTATTTCTTCTCGCCTTGCAAAGTGATTACAATCTTTCGCCCAGAGGCATGGTCGCGATGTTCGCAAAGCCAGATGCTATCGAAGAAGAGTAGAGCATGAATATTGAATGCAAAAATCGCAGCTCGCCTTGCACAGCCCAGGATATATGGCTTGTTCTCTTACCCCTGCCACATTCCTAAGTTGAAGCGGCCGTTAGTGATTGGGATGTTGAGTGATACGCCGAAAAGCGAGCTCTTAAGATGACCAGGCATGTCGTCCGGCCCCTCGTCTGAATGGATATATGGCAATGACTCTGGCGCGATCGTGTTAAGCGCCATTTCCATGTCAACCCTTACGTCGGGATCGGCGTTCTCGTTCAGCGTCAATGAGGCGGAGGTGTGTTGTACTAGGATACATGGAAGCCAATTGAGAGGCAGTTGCTGAAATCAATAATCCGGTATTTTGTCGCCTTGCTACTCTTACTCTCTCATGATGGATAAAGTCAACTACTTACAGAAAATGTTAGCCATGCCTACGGAAAACTGTCTGAGTTCAGGGAGCTGTTTCTCGATCTCTGAGGTCACCAAATGGCAACCTCTTGCCTTTGCCGGCAGGCGAATGGTCTTTTGGGCCCAGGACATTGTTTTATGTACGCAGTTATATTCAATGTCGTGAATATGGCAGGGAGGAGAGAAGGGCTCGAGGGAATGTAAGGCATGCGAATGCGCCGAATGTTTGGGGTTCATGTCTCTTGCCATTGATGGTTGGTGTAGTTAAGGGTGTACAATCAGCAATTGGTGGCGCTTGATCGCAGCACAACGCGATAGAGCTCCTACGAATCACAAGCGTGTGCACACAGAGTTAGATCTCATCAGAGACGCAAGCATTCAAAGACACGCGTCTTCTCGTACCAGATCCTTGGAGCGCTCATAGTCGCAGTACTGGCCAAGCTGCGAGTAATCCAATCGATGAGCTTTGATCACCCGAGATTCTCCTATCCTCTTTACAAAATAATCGTGGGCTTGCGCAACTACATCCAGCTGATCTATGGAAAAGTTGAGCCTAGCAGCGATAGAACAAACAACACATGTATATATTTAAGGAAAGATCGACTTTGGTCAAAGTGCCTAGAGAAGTTGTCGTTCGACGTAACAGTCAGCGAGGTCAAGGAAGAGGCGTATTGCTTAGATACCTTTTCTCCATGCTTAAGTAGGCGACGCGACCCACAGCATGACGTGGGTGGCTCTCGGGCAACGGTTCAAGCAATAGTTTCTCGAGAGATTCTATCAATGCGTCCGTCAGAGAGTCGTCATACACCACTATTCCATCCATTTCGTCAAGCACAGAGAAACGGGACGTATGATGTCAGACATCCTGGAGATAACACGTTTACCAAAAGCGATGTTGAATAGACCACAGCGTATGCATTTGCGTCCCAACTGCCCTTCGTTCTCATACCGTCTGCTCCAAAAACAAAGGCGCCTTTGCTTCGCCATTCTTCGCACTCCTCAGCTGTCCAATTAAACTGGTCCAAAGGGCCATCTGTCGGGCTCCTCGGATCATCCATTAGCCAGTTGTATTTGCGTACTAGGATGTGCTCATCAAGTCGGTGTGACGTTTGTTGCTCAGAGCACAATGGACGGCTATTGCGGCTAACATTTTGCTTGCAGTTGGAAAGGACCTCTTCACCGTAGTCTAGAGAGAAAGCGTAAAAGGAAGTATATATTAGATCAGACAGAGTGATGTGATGCGCACTGGCCTCGGGATTGAGCATCCAATGGATGATTTCAGTTGGTGCAATGTGTAGGTGACTCACCAGTACAAAAGATTTTGTCAAGCTGTGTCGCCAGACGTAATGCGATGCTCGCAAGTCCAGTTCCTGCACCAAGCTCGAGCGCCACGCTTCCGCTCAGCTCGTCTTTAATGGAGACCATCCAATCCACCAACAGGAAACAGCCCATCCAGACTTGTGATCCTAGACAAAGGTTGCGTTCATCTCATGGTTGTGAGTTTGAAATGAAATGGACGGATTGCTTAACGTCTCAAGCGATGATACCTGGAACAGCAATGGCACATACCGACACCTCCCAGGGTTGTACCCATCGCATGTTGAATGTCCACAGCGTAATCCCAAAACGTATCCTCTGCAGACTCTGGCTCAATTCCTGGATCTTGATTCAAATCCTGGGCCGTACTGTTGAGATGGAAGACAGATGTAATCATACGGCCATCGACCCGGCCATTGGTGGGGTGGATATGGACCTCTGAAAGAACCAAGTCGTCATCGCTATCGTGGCAGCTGCCCTCGGGCGATGACACGGGTTCGCTCTCCAGCAGTGTAAGAGGATCCTCGAGTCGCAACCTCTTTTGCATTGGCTCCGGGTTCACACCCTGCTCCGGGTCAATAGAGCTGTTGCTGCTGTTGTTGCTGCTGTTGTTGCTGCTGTTGTTGCTGCTGTTGTTGCTGCTGTTGTCACTGCCGTTGCCGTCGCCACACTCCTCGGAATCTCTACGTCGTCTCTGCGGTGTGTTCATGAGGTTGTCTCGAATGTTCGAATGAGGGAAGGGCGAAGGGTGATTGATTACTCAATTATGGCAATGGTCTCACTGCGGGTCAACATTCAGTGGGTGGCTGTGCGCATGATTTTTCTTGTCTAGAATCAGAATCAGGTCTCTGCCGTGTATATTTATCCGCGTGAAGCGTTGCTGCTCGCTCGCCACTGTTGTCGGTACAGCTGCTTCAGACCAATGCACACTCGCGTTCGAGAAATAAACTCTATTACAGCATCCTAAATCATGGATTTCCCGGGCATGAAGATGCATTCTCCTCCTTTTCTCCTCCATCTACTCTCCTCTCCCCTCACTCTGTAATCCCTACTCTCTCTCTTTTTCTCCCATCTCACTCTCTCTCTCTCTCTCTCTCTCTCACTCTCTCTCTCTCTCTCTCTCTCTCTCTCTCTCTCTCTCCGCCCTCCTCCCTCTACTCCACTTGACCCCTAGCTTCTCTTCACCGGCTACTGGCATGGCCTACATTCGATCCCCCATCGCCACCAATGTCCGCAACACCCGGCATTACAAAACCACCCCGCGCTGCCTGGTCGTTACGCTATCCGCCTCCTTTATTGCCTTCAACTGGATTGTCTTCAACGTCTTCCACGGCAGCAATTCAGACACTACCGTAGAACATACGTCTTCCTCTCCCTATTCCTCCACAGACCAGTTTTGGACAGGGCCGAGTTACAACAGCGGCGATTCCTATCGAGGCAAGGTAGACTGGTTTAGCCAATGGATCCGGTGGCGTGGGCTCGACCCCAGCTTTGCTGACCAAACACAAGAGTCGCCAAGATTCGACATTGTCTACACCTGGGTCAATGGCTCAGATCCAGAACTCCAGCGCCTGAGATTGGAACACCAGGCCCAGTCCCCACTCTTTGCCCAGATCAGCGATGAGGACACAAAGACGATTGACGCTGTTACAACAAAGCGCTTCCGCGACATGGACGAGCTGCGGTATTCGATCCGGTCAGTCGCCGCGTACGCTCGAGATATGTATCGACAGGTGCATCTGTTGACGACCGAGGTGCAGCCCGGTCAGGGTCAGATCCCAGACTGGCTGGATCTCACTAAAGATGTTGTTCGGCCTGTCCCTCACACGACAATGTTTGAGAACGGCGCCCATTTACCCACGTTCAACAGTCTGGCCATTGAGAGCCAGATTCACCACATCCCCGGACTCTCGGACATTGTAAGTGCGAGCACGAGAGCAGATTTTGAAGGGGTTAATTTTTCACTCAATGTCCGTGTGTTCGTGCGTGTGTGTGTGTGTGTTGTGTGTGTGTGTGTGAATGTGTGAGATGGGTGTTCGGCACTAGCAGTGCGGATCATTGTTGCACCGGGGAATAAGGGGGTTTATTCCTTCTTATTTTTCATGACAGTGCATATTTTAAGCAATGTCTGCAAGGACTAATTACCGGGCGATCACCACTTTCAATGACGGTGGTGTTTCAGCGTTTCCAGAGTGCACTTCCCTCCAATATAATCGCAGCGGAGTGCAGTTTGACCGTGTGGTGTGTTGCTGGGCTAACAAAAAGGGACGGAGGTTCTTCCACCTGTTGCTCTCAAATGTTTGTGACCATTTACTCCCACACTCGCTAACTCTGCTCTCATCGCTCGCGTGTCCACAATAGTTCGTGTACATGAACGACGATGTCTTTCTTGGGACACCCATGCTGCCTTCCGACGTCTGGACACCACTCTACGGGTTTGTCTTCCATATGGAGGGGTCGCTACTCGTCCCACCACACGTAAGACCCACCGAGCAGAACCCGCTCAATATCGGCGAGTGGAGCTCACTCCAGTACTCCAACCATCTCCTGTCCCAGCGTTTCGGCCCTCGCTACCGCGCCTACATAGCTCATGTATCGCATGTGCTCAGCGTCCCTATACTTAGGGAGCTCCAGACAGAGTGGCCTGAAGACTTTGCCAGCACAAGCTCTCACCGATTCAGAGGCGAGGGCGAGGCCCACGACATCCAAGTCTCCTTCTTCATGGCCCACTACGTGATGGAGAAGCTACGTCAGACCCAGCTGGAGTCATACTGGTTCCATAGGCTGGACGCAAACCAGGATGGCTTACTGGACTGGAGCGAGCGCGAAACACTTATCGACCTTGTTCAGAGCTGGAATCTGAACCAGCGATCAGAGCAATCCAAGAAATACCACTCCCGTCCCACCATGATTGCTGGACACGATCACATTCTCAGGCGGATTGGCATTCCTATGAGCGGCTCAACAGCCTACCGACTCGCAGGCATGGATGGATATCCGTTCCTCCTAGAGGCGGCGGATACCTCCAAGACGATACCTTTGGCCACCTCTGTTGATTCGGAGGGACGTGTGCTGCAACCTCAAGTACCGTACATGCGCTATGAGCAGCCTCAGAAAAGAACATGTCAACTGGACCTGGCTTTCTGCTTTGGTGAAGATTTTCTGAATTCAGGCGTAGAACCCATCCCAGTGGCCCAGGGCAGGACAATCTTCCGTCGCCTTGCCTTTGAGGAGTTCCACTGTGGCGACTGCTTGCTCGAGATGCTGATGCAGCATCCAGATACAGGCATGAGCGCGTGGATGCCGATGGATGAGGACTCTGACGAGTTCAAGGACGTATCAAGGAAAGTAGAGCGGTACAACTTTGTGTTGGGCACTTCAGACTACTCTTTCATCGCCCTGCAAGGTGCCGAAGGCTCAAAAAAGAACCTGGAGAACCTGCTTCAGTCGAGGAACAGCAAGGCCTTCTTTTGCATCAATGACGACTTCCCAGACGATCCCGCGCTCCAGAACGAGATCCACGGGATTTTCAAATCGTTCCTCGACGAGCGTTTTCCGACGCCGTCGCCATGGGAGAAGGCTGCTGAGAGTGAGATGTCTGTGCTCTTGGGATTGTAAAAACAATATGATAGTTAGTGCTCATAAAAAGAAAACGTGTCGCAGATAGAGCGACAAAGGCAATGACAAACAATACATGATATTGTGATGATGTTGGAGTGGGATCCCATCTGATGTACACCATGTGTGCTTTGGCAGCACTCGATGCAAACTCGCTTCGATCCTCCTCTGCGATCAATGATCATGATGATCAATGATCGAGTATTTTGATCTAACCCTCTTTCCAAACAACGACTTTGTCTGTTGGAGGCCTACTTGATCAGCCACCAGCCACGGATCGAGAAGCGCCGTGGCGCCGTTCTCTCAATCTTGACATGGGGAATCAACCCTGGCCGGGTCGAGATGATTTTCAAAAAGTGAGAGAGAAGAAAAAAAAAAAAAAGAATCTTCAAACCTTGTAGTCCAGAACACGAGAGTTCTCAGAACACGAGGCGACAAAACGCCATTTGCCTATTTTGCAATTCATGGCCACTTCTCATTCATTTACTCAAGCATCCGCCTACTTCATTCCCTCATTCAACCCCTCCCTGCCGCCGACGTCTCGACTGAGAGAAGTGTAGAGACGCTTCTAGATAATCATGTCGAACATCGAAGAACCTCTCATTGCAGAGACGACTGCGCTGCTCGGCAGCAGCACTGCCCCAGCCCCCCGCGAGTATCGACCCCCAACCTGGTACTGGCCATGGCAGCCAAGATACTGGGCAGCCATTCCAGTCATCTTTCTCGCTGGACTCGCGATCGGCCCAGCTATTGCCCTGTCGGCTTCATTTATCAAAGTCCTCTTCTGCGAGAGAGGCATCCCAAAGTACTTTGCTACCAGCAATAGCGCCGCTGGAGATATTTTCTCTCTCTCGGGGGATCACCCCAGCGAAGGCAATCGCTGTGACTCTGCAGAGTACAGTGCTGCGATTGCAAAGTTTTTCGGCATCTATGCTTCGTTGTCTGCAATCCTTGGTATGCCCCCTGCCACGACTATCTCAAAATACATGAACGACTTGATGATGGCCCATGTAGCTTGGCTCATCAATCATTCTATCATTCCTTTGCACCTCTTGCGCCGTAGTGACGCTCACGGTCCGCTTCTGGTCCACCTTGGGGGATCGAATCGGCCGTAAGCGAGTCATGCTGATCTGGGCTGTTGGAACCGCCCTCTCCCAGACAATGCCCTTACTGGTTTACTACAACAAGGGCACGAGTGTCTACTTTTTGTGGCTAGGCGGCATGATCGAGGGTGCTGTAGGATCGGTTCCTTCGGTCATCGCCCTGACGCATGCCTATGCCGCAGACGTCACCCGTCCCGATGACCGCACTGTGGTCTTTGGTCGAATGATTTCTGGATGGTACGCTGGCCTCGGTCTAGGGTATGCAGACCTTGATCTTGGATGAATACCGCCTTCCAACTGAAGAATAATTGCAGAATGACGCGTCTGATCTTCTGTTCTCGTGCTGAATAGAGCCGCTTTCGGAGGGGTGATTGCCAAAAAGTTTGGTTTGATTGCAGCGTACTGGATGATGCCAACACTGGTGGTTCTTGATGTCGTATATATTATGCTGATGCCAGAGTCACTGGACATCGCTACACTCGCCCACAACAACAACAAGTCGGCGAGACTGGCATCCTCACAGAGCCGGTCCACGCTCATTGCAGTCGATAGGCCTGATAGAACTTTGGATTCCGAACACGCCCCCTACAAGGACTCCAAGTTTCACCACGGCCGCTTTGTGGATTTTATAAAGTCGCTGATGCCTGAACAGTTGCCTAACCGGATCGGTGGCAAATACAGTGTGATGATGCTTATGGTCACCTGCTTTCTGGGCCTTACAGCCGTGATGGGTATAGTTTGTCCCCCTTATTAATTTGCACTCTTCTTTGAGCTGGCTTGAATCCTGGATCGTTGTGAGCTAAAGCGTGGTCATTGCCTCCGATATTGACTACTCTAGGTGCCGCTTTCCAAATTTCGAACTACCTGTTGTACCGATTTCAGTGGTCGGAGGCAAAGCTCTCCGCAGTGGGTGCTATACAGGGCCTAAGTAGACTAGTTGCGCTGACGGTTTTCTTGCCCCTGATCAAGCGACTTGGTCCCAAAAACGTGAATTCAGATCCAGTGGTCAGTATCGACTTTGATCTGAAGGTGGTGATTTTTGGCCTACTGGTTGAGTCTCTGACAATGTTCATCTACGCGATTACGACCGTTGGCGAGGGCTTTTATCTCGGTACAGTCAAAGATTTCCTTTCAAGTGGGTTGAGTTTTTGTAACCTGAACTTCATTTTCTTACAAAGACCGATCTCTCGTTTTGCTCTCTTGTTCTTCGTCTCTTCAGGTGGAATGACGGGGGCGATCGGCTCAATGTTCTTCCCTGCCATCCGTGGTATTCTTTCACAATCGGTGGCACCAGCACTGCTGGGTAAAACGCTGGGCACGCTGGCGACATTTGAATCTTTGTCTTTGGTTGTGGCGCCATCGCTCTTTGCTTGGTTCTATGGCGTCACGCTAGAAAGCCACCCATCAGCGGTCTTCTATGCCGCCTCCGTCTTGGTCTTTTTTGCGGCTGTTCTAGCTGGCGCTGTGTTCGTTACACATAGACGATCCATGAAACATGGTGTATAAGCGATGTCGGTCTTTCTTTAATATAGAACACACCTTTTAAACATTTGTCCATATTAGATACCTTGTCCATCTTTTCGTAGAAATACGTCTTTACATGTCAATACATACAATGTACTCCAATTCTTTGATGTCAATGAAAACAGTACGATCTTATCTTTATTCTTTTCATTCGCTGTCCAAGTTATACTTATTGTCTTCTTCTTCCCTACTCAAGCCCTAAGCACTACGTTTGGACGGAACAGCTGGGGCAATATCATTCTCGACGACCGCCATCTCACCCTTGCAAGCAAGACGCATGATATTGTGGCGCTTGACAACTGGAAATTCTATCTTCTTTTGGGCGTCTATGTACATGCACTTGACGTCTTTAAAAGAACTGCTTACAGTATTACAGTATCTCCGACATTCTGCTACGGTTCATACTTTGCTTCATATTGACAGGTGCCATTGCGACGCGTGTCGGTTACTTTACAGTAATAACAGAATATGTTGTAGGTGTAAGCAAAAAATGGAGTGTAGTGCATGTACAGCCTCAGGTGCGGACATTTTTTTGGCACTTTGAAATAATCGACCACTATCTAACCAGCGGATGGTCGACGAGCAATGCCTCCAAAAGTGCACGAGACATATATCAACTTTCATCGCAAGCACGTCTTCATCAGCGACAAGCTTTGGAAGGTGAGGGAGCGAGGAAAGCACTGTAGGTAGGATTTACTTCATGCATCCGTCCTCGGGAGAATTATATTATCTACGGACCTACCGAGGAACCGTATATGGGACGTTCAAGGAGGCGTGTGCTGCACGGGGACTATTAGAGAATGATCAAGAGTCGGACAAGTGCCTCGAGGAAGCAACGATCTCGCACATGGGTGGTCAGATGCGGTCTCTATTCACCGCAATTCTAATCTTCTACAGTCCAACAGCGCCCGAGAAGCTCTGGATGGATCATCAAGCGGCAATGTCCGACGACATACGAGAAGAGCAAGATCGTTTCAATGCCGCCCTCCTCTTATTCGAAGATATCCTCGCTGAAAAAGGTAAGGCTTTGGGCGATTATCCAAACATGCCGATCCCCAACCGTTCCGGGCTTCCTTTGAGACGTAATCGTCATATTCAAGAAGAGCAGGATCATTGTGAGGGTGAATCCCAAGAGAGGGTTCTGTCGAGAGAACAGCAGCTGTGTGTTCCAAGGGTATTTTTCATTGATGGGCCAGCTGGGACAGACAAGACATTCCTTTGCGAGGCTCACTTATCCATGGTGCGTGCAGAAGGCAATATCGGTCTTGCCGTAACATCTTTCGGTATCGCGGCTCTTCTTCTGAAGGGTGGTCGGACGGCTCATTCCCGATTCAAAGTCCCCATCAACGTGGACGAAACCTCCACTTGCTCAATCACTCCCTGCTCTGACCTCGGTCGACTTATCCAAGAAGCCCTGATCGTCATTTGGGATGAGGCACCAATGACCCACCGGCATGTCATCAAAGCTCTGGACAGAACGTTCAAAGACATCATGAAAACAGTAGATCCGGCCTTGGAACACGTCCCATTTGGAGGCAAAATCATCATATTTGGAGGCGACTTTCAGCAGACTCTCCCTATTGTCAAGAGAGGCAGCCGAGAAGTAACGGTGCAGGCGTGTATCAAGCGCTCACGAATCTAGAATTACGTGGAAATGAGACTCACGGTCAACATGCGACTTGCCAGATGCGGCGTTCAAGAACGTCGCGATCAGGCTGATTATACAGAGTTTCTCCTGCAAGTCGGTGAAGAGCGTATTGGCATTATCACAGCAAATGGATTCAGTACTGTCCAACTGCCGCATGACATCGTGCTCCCTCCCCAGACATCGGTTAAAACTCTTATCGACGCCGTCTATCCGAACCTCGGCTCTCATGTAAGCGATGACAGGTACTTGGTGGAACGCAGCATCCTCTGTCCGCGCAACTCGGATGCCAAGAATATCAACGGCCGAATCACGACTTCTCTGCCTGGAGAAGTGTATGAGTATCGTTCCGCAGATTCGATTGTTGGTCATGGCGACGATAATCTCCATGCGCATTTCCCCACTGAGTAGCTGAACACATATCAGTCCTCTACATCGACAATTGTTGAAAGTCCGTTCTCCAATAATGCTTCTGCGCAATATTCGGCCACAGGAAGGACAATGCAACGGCACCAGGCGCATATGCAGGGAGTTCCGCCAGCATCTAATTGGAGCAGATATCATCACGGGAACCCATACAGGGAGGTGCATCTTGATCCCACGGATTCCCGCCAACTCGAGGGGTGAGCTCAATCCCCTAGTCCAAATACGCCGTATGCAGTTTCCGGTCTGTCCAGCTGTGACTATAAACAAATCGCAAGGACAGGCGGCGCAGCATGTGGGTATCAATCTCCGCACTCTTGTATTTAGTCATGGACAGCTGTACATGGCGCTAGAGCAACAAGCAGGCGGAACGTGCGAGTCCTCATGGCCAGAGACAAATATGATGCATCTCCGCAGGGCAGCACCGTCAACGTCGTCTATTCCGAAGGTTTGTGATGAATATGTATTTACTCAATAGAATAAAACAAGAGGGGACCGAGTCGTAGACTCGGGCGAAACACTAGTAGCTAATGGAATAAATTAGTACAAATACAAACACGACGTCAGCGACGGCGATGTCCTGATGCATGGAATGGCCTGCTCGCCGTTGGGTTGCCCGAGTTATCCCTGACTGTGTATAAAAAAGGAGACCCGCACAATGCTGCGCTGTGATCTGAGCGATCTGCGCCATCCGCAGAATTGGTAAAAATTAAGCGCGTATCCACCGATCGCCTTTTTTAATATCGGTTAAAAGGAGAGACGACAATCCTCATTCTCCACAAATATCATACTCACATACACACAAAACACCCTCAGTCATGTCCACTGCCTTTTCTTCTTCCTCCCCCAGTTCTGAAGCCGTGCCATACAGGTCCTCACGTTGGCCTGCCCGCCTCCTCATCTCTAGTGGGGTGGGCCACACCGTCGTCGGACTCCTCCTAGACGACCTCCGCGTCCCTTTTCTGGAAGCCGTCAGTGCCGGATACGTCAACCAGTTTGCAGTCTCAATTTCTCGTCGAAACTCTTTCTGGTTCTTTCTCGCAGGTGCGAACTTCATCCTTCTGGGCAAAACCATCGAGTGGTACCTGTTCCCAGAGTCAGAGAGTATTCATGGTGGAAAATCCAAAAAGGACGTGAAGGATGACTCGTCGTCTTTGAGATACTATAGCAAGGTTCGGTCGGAGAGAGTGCTGCCCCGTGAGATGGGGGTTTGGTTCCTAGGCATAGGTATCGGCGGGGCCGTCGCAATTCCCAAGAGTGGGTTCTACCTCCTTATCTTGCAGGGTCTTGCACTTCTCCTTGCAAAATAACAGCAAAATAACAGCAAAATAACAGCAGCATCAGTATTCTCTCATTCGTTTCTTAAAGTGTTGGTTTATGATATGCATATGATCTGTTGTACATTCTATGATTTTATGTATGCTGTGTCTATGATCTACTGCACAGTGGCGTTCTTGTCTTCGACGGTAATCTCTGAGTTAACCATACCCTCGAGAATAGCCCCATTCACATCCTGCTGAGAATCGAGCTTTGTTCCCTCCAGAGGCAACGACCGAATCTGGCGTGTAGCGCAATCAAAGGCATTAGTCTCGCGCTAATGACCTCGGCAGCAACCTTTGCATCTCTGATGAATACACGTTGCTGAATACGTATTTTGCAACCCGTGCCGTTTCAGAGGCAAAGAGGGACCCTAGTGTAATATACAATGATTTGCTGTTTGCGGATATGATGCACTAGAGTCAAATGTTTTATATCATAATTACGACACTGTGGTGTTGCTGATCTTGCGCTGGCGGCTGATTTTCAAATCTGTGGTCCTCTTCTGCTATTAACCATGCTGTGGATGGTGGAGTGTAGGCGCGTGTTTAGATATTCGCAGTCGTTCGACAAAACACGGATGGAAAAAAGTGAAAGGAGATAACAACGTCTTACCTCAAGTACGCGTTCCAGGCAATGCCTACGACGCTGACAAATGGCAGGCGCAGCTGTAACGGCATCAGACTAAGGGGTATCAGGGGGACCAGCAATAAAATGAAAAAAAGGATCAGCATAATGCCCCAACATTATACACTACTATCGACCTACCTGCAGGCAGGGAACTCAAGATCTGTACCTAAAGTTCACAAGCTGCACTATGGGCCACACGGCATAGTTGGCCTTCAAAGTCGTCAAGTAATTCTATGCAATAATGAACAGAACGAGATCGGAGTGAGGATCATCAGGTATTGGTAGTTCTGCATAGTTTCAAACTACATCACTACAATTCCACCTACGTTATTCAGCTTGTCCTTGATCTCCTGGACACCCCCTCCCTCAAGAACAGTAAGTCCAGTAAATAAGAGGGCCAGACCCGCTGGCGCAAAGAGGGTTTGATCAGCCACCATTCTCTTGAGTGCAGGCGTCATGGTTTGGATGAGCCTCGAGCTAGGAGCAGGAAGGCTCTTGACGGACGAGTTGACGGAGGAAGAAGGGCTAGTGATGTTGATAGGGAAATTCTTTTCCAAGAAACTGTACCAAGTGTGAATCAGAGGCGCGACCGAAAAGTTGTAGAACATAAATCGACCCATCCTGGCAAAGTCCAACGATGGCGTTGAAATCGAGGTCGAGTCCGAGGTAGGTTGATGTTCTTCTATAGCCTGGTAATCGCTCTGGATTATCTCCTGGCCTCCATTCATGTGGCCCTCGGGCATATTCTTATCTTTGACTGCTTGTTCCCCGTGAGAGGTGGTGAGATCTACTGCATCCTTGGTTGTCTTGACGGAACTGTGTGGCTCGTGCAGAGTGAGCTCGATGTCCTGGGCGAGCTCACGTGCATCTTCCTTGAGGTGAGAGGAGGTGGAGAGAGAGGATTTGGTAGCGGCTGGAGCGAGGTACTTTTGGGTGAGTGTGTCAGAGATTCCGGCAAGGATGGCGTTGGTGGTGCAGATGGTGAGGATGGGACGGGCCTGGTACTGCCTGTTGTAAAAGGCGTAGGCGGATTTGAGGACGGTTGCCATGCCAGGGTGGGAGAGAGAGAGAGAGGAGAGAGAGAGGAAAGAAAAGAGATAAAGAAGAGGTGAGAGAGACACACACATAGTCTAGCAAGAGAGAGAAAGAGAGACACAGGAAGATGGTCACCACCTGTGCACCACACAGACCCACCCTGGCCGTGCAGGACACAGCACTCTCACTGTGTCACCATGCACGTGTATCGGGCACCGCGGAGAATCAGTATTTTTTGTATTTCAATATGGCCTAGACGGCCTTGGCCTCGCCTACACCTATTTTTGCCATCCGCATTCATCTTAGCGGGCAAATGGATTCCCTCATTCCCATCATTCTGTCCATGCTCTGCATCTCCCTCTCTAGCTCGCTTTCTTCTACATGGATTCTATAGGCCGTCAGGTCGCCGTCGCGCTAGGGTTTGGCCTCGCGTTCATCATCTTCGTCTTAGTTTACGCCGTCCGTCATGACGTTCTGGATCATATCTTTGAAAAGTACACTGATCTTTCTACTCCTCTAAACCACACCGCCCCCAAGAGTCATTGGGACCCATCCCGCCAGTATCTCATGTACTTGCCATTCGAGGGCATCTCAAACCAATTCTACTCGTTTCAAAACGCTGCCATCTTAGCCAGGCGACTCAATCGGACCCTGGTTGTGCCCCCCATCACCTCAAATCGTCATGACCGACTCGGTACCAACCAGCCTTGGTCCAACTACATGGATCTGGAACACATGTCAATCCACTCGGGTGTTCAGTTGGTCGAGTGGTACACTATCAAATATGTCGATCCAGCCTCGCGCCAGATGATAGAGACCGGGTCCAGGACCAACCTCCCAAAGCTCTGGAAAGATCAGGCAGAGCGCCTCCCCTGCCAGGTCATCCGGAACTATGGCCATGATTACTTTGTAGGGGAAGAGGACTCGATCGGCGCCGACTTTGCATACCAGTTCTTGCTTGACCTTGAACTAGTGCCTGTCCCAGGATTTGCGCTTGGAGAGCCTGTCGATTTTGTCGGCGATATTGTAGACCACAACCAGAACTCGACAGATCACATCATCTGCCTCACATTCACTTTCACACCTCAGTTTCAGCGCGGCCATAATGGACGGGGCCCTGGCTGGAAGGAGGCTGGGCAGTATGTCCGGTTCCTACCTCGATTTGCCTCATATGTGGAGGACTTGATTGCGTTCCGATTCGGAGAGCTTGAGAGTCATATTCACCCACGCCCACCAGTGGATCTAGGCACCTCCATCCTGGACAAAGGTCCATTGGCCGAGACCTTTCTCTCAAGAAAGCCTCCCTATAAAGACTACATCGCTATCCATCTGCGCCGAGGCGACATTGAGACTAAGTGTAAAGGCATGAACAGTACTGCCAGCGACTGCATCACACCCCTGTCTGAATACAAGCAGCATGTCGATGGCATTGTTGCAAGCCTTCCGGAACACACAGAGCGGCCAAATGTAGTCTTGGTCTCCGACACGGATTCGGAAGCAGAGAAAAGAGAGATTGATAGCTATGGATGGTATCGTCTCGACCATGCCGTAGACCCCAATCTGCTGGAAGCCTCCAAAGTATTGGGCCCCTTCAGTCCAGCCTTGATTGACTCTGCGGTGCTAACAGGACGGAGCGCGCGCTGGGTGATTGGAAGTCGAAGGAGTACAATGTCGTGGTTGGCAGCTATGAGGATTTCCACTTGGAATAACAGAACCATAATTTATCCCTCGCCTCGCATGGAAGAGAGTCCGGACCTGCAGCAAAACAAAGCGCCAGCGCCAAGTGCTGCCGACCGTGAGCCAGCACTCGGAGATGCGGATGAGCAACGGCGCGCCAAGAAGTACAACAGGCCAAGGGTGATCGCACCGCAGGCAGGAAAGCGATTGATGACAGACGTTGACGAAGAAAGTGGCGATGGCATCGTCACCTGGGACAGACATGAACGGCAATTCTTTGACCGCCTGGCGTTCACTTCTTAATCATAGTAAAGAACTAGACAATATATGCATACAGATCTGGATAATATATGGCGAAAGGCATGATGTGATGGCCGATGTCGCACACAACCTAATAATGTCAGAGATAGGAACGGCAGAGTATGTTCCTCACTTCGATTAGAGTCTTGACTGTTGGCTAGTGATCACTCTGTTGACAACATATTCCACGCGTCTGAGAGCAAGGGTTCAGGGGCGTGTCTCTCCTTGAATGGATGAATGGATGAGCGTGCTCGTAATATATCCGTACTGTCTGTGCCTGTCTTTGTTGTTTGCGCATGTACACTCTGTTGAGGCGGATGATCAATTTCCCCTTTTTTTTTGTGTCAACATTCGTAGAACGACAGCTATCATGACAACTTTGACAGCAACCATAGCGTTGTAAATTTGTTCCTTGCGGCTGCTCCTGTCCCTTGGGGGGCGTGGGCAGTTGGATGACCTGACCACCCCATTGACATCAACACAATCGGCTCCCTTGTGATCTTCCCTCCCCCTCTTCTCCTCCTTCCGCAAGCGTGTGTGTGTTCACCCCTGAGGTTACTTATTTCGCTCTGCTAGTTCATCAACTTCTCTTTTGCTTTCCTTTCCTTCTCGACAAAACCCCCCGCATACCACCCATCCTTCATCCCCTTTCACATTATCTATAATCTAACGACCTATTGCAGGATGCTGAAAAAGAAACGATTCTCGGGTCTGTTTGGAGCCAGCATGACTGAGATCCCATCGCCAGGCCCCGAGCACCAAGCTGCTCTCTCTAATACATCAATGCTACAGCAGCAGTCTGGGCAATCAACACCTGGTGCGGGATCTAATGGTTCACCACTGGGATTCGCTCCACAGATGCTGTCTAGTCAAGGTCGACAGGGAAGCATGGCGACCCTCGCGACCTCTGGCGGCATAGGCAACTTCCCGGGTCCAGGAAACAGCAATAACGTCAACGGCGCCAACAACAACACATCCATCCAGGGTGAAGAAGAGAGCAACACCCTCAACTCTCTGACAAGAGCAGAAGTTCACCAGTCACTAGAAAATCTCAAAAAGCTGGTCATCGCCGCAGAATCATATAGAGAACTGACAAACAAACTTGCCAAGACGACAAAGCAGCTGGGAAAGTGTTTCAAGGAGTACGGAGATTCGAAGGGAATGGACAATACTTATGGTGAGGATGCACGACAGACACCCAAGCGCCATTTGGAGATCACTTTTATTTTTCTGTGGGATGTGTGCTGATAATTTTGACGACCCCTATTTTTTATTTTTTATTTTTTTTTTTGTCGCCGTCGCCTAATGAAGTCATGTGTCTCAAGTCATCAGCAAACTTTTACGAGTCCTTCTCAGATATGGAGAGCAAGTTGGTAAGCAATCTGTGTAAAAACTATGTGGTAAAAAAGACGGTAGCAAGATGTTATGACAACTCGGAGCACAAAAACACTCACATGATGTGGTCTATCACGCAATATAATCCAAACAAAACAGGCCAGCTCCCTCCAGAAGGATTTCGAACTACTGCAGAACAATTGGGAGAAGCACTCCAAGCGCGTAACTGTACGTCAAAGACCAAATGGAAACTGTATCGATTTATTAAAAAAAATCCGGAAAACTCACGCTTTACTGGCTTCAATTTTATGCAATTAGAAAGACGAGAAGGCTCATGATGAAATCCTGGGCGATCTGGATGAAAGGATCAAGAAGATCAGTTTGAGCTATGATAAAAAATCCAAGAAGCCGGATCCCAACACGGCACTGATGTCGCACGAGGTATGAACTATGGTCTTTCCAAGACTGGCTACTTGGCCACGTGTTTGGTTGGCGCGATGGAACTTTAACTCTGATTTCGGTGAAAACGGCGCCTCTTTATTTTCGATCGTAGAAATACATTTCGACTCTCTCAGAGCTGCAGGATTCGATTGCCTCCGCGAAGAGAGATCACAGGAATACAGTTGCCAGAAGAGAGCGGTACACGCACTCCTTGACCGCCCAGATTGGATGTCGATTGTCCGAGGCCCAGTTCCTGGCTATTGAACGGCAACTTCGAGGATCTGGACCAAGCTTGCTAAAGATCAAAGAGTGGGCGCCCTATGCAGGATACGATATGCCACCACCGACACTGGCTACAAATGGCGAACCAACGATACAGATCCAAGGAACCTCTTTTGAGGAATATGTAGCGCGGCACTCGAACAATCAGTCATCATTTCCTGGGGTAACCATCTTGATTACGCAGCTCCTGATCATGCACCAGCAATGCATTATGAAAAGGTTTATTTCTCTCCATGGGGCTAACGGATAGGTTTCATGGTTACGGTAGGCATATCAGACGCCAAGATCGGATATCAGCACCAACGCGCCCACAAACCCTCCTGCACCGGTGTTCACTCTGACAGAGATGCCTAAAATAACTCTGCCGCCTTTTGCGCCGATGCAGCAGCACCTGCAACAACAACAACAACAACAGCAGCAACAGCAGCAGCCTCCGTCCTCTTCATCGACCCCAATGCCTATGCCAATGCCAATGCCTACGCCTCCCTCAGCTTCAAGTCCGTCCACTAATCTACCAACAAACATGCCAGACCCTAGGGTATACATCCCACAGAGGCAACTTGGAGGTCCGACGCCTCCAATGATGACCTCCCAGCCGACGCGCATCGAAAATACATCTTACCCTGGCGAGACCGTCAAGATACTCCCTAATGAACAAAAGGTTCTTGTGAAGGAAATGACAACAGCGACCGATGCCCCAACCAAGATCATTCAAATGGAGAAGCCGATAGCAGTGTCTACTATCTCGACTGTCATTGCATCTGAGCCGATCCACGTCTACACCACCTCGCCATCTAGCACCCCAGGAGCGTTTCCCGTGACCACCAATCTTGTTAGAGAGACCGAAGGCTTGATTTCTAGGCCTGTGGTAGATCCAAAAACGGCAAATGGGATCGGGAGTGCTGAAGGGAGTTTTCTTGAAGACCAGAGATCTGTAAGTACAAAAGTAGGAAGTACAGACGGTGGGTCTGCCCGAGGCGAGTTCACTGGCTCCAAAGTCGACTATCTCCGCGAAATGGAGCACAGTCGGGGTCTTGTAGCAGCCGAGGACGCATCGGACCTGGCAGCATTAGATCGATACCAGCGAGAAAAGTACGTAGCTCGATATCGCTACCCTGACGAGGAAGCTGCTCACTTTAGGGACGATCGCAGGCGAGAGGGAGAGCGAGATGAGTTGGAGGGAGCGATGTCAGACGACCTTTATGAAGATCCGTATTCACCTACGTCTGGGGAACAGTTGTCCTTTTACGATGAAGGGGAGGACGGCTTGAGGATGGAGCCTAGGCGTTTTTATGATGACGACGAGTCCCAGCATTCAGGGTCGATCCCGATTCAGCGAGACCGGGGCGAGTACTTTCAGTCGAGGGGCCGGTATGAAGAGCGAGAATACGACCGCTCCTATCAGCACTACTCGTCATCCGTCCCTACACGACAGCAGCAGGCCCAATATCTCAGCGATCGGGAGCTAGATCAAGCTGAATGGACGTCTGCTGCGTTGGCGGCTTCCGAGACAGTAAGCTTGACTGGATATGCACGCGAGCAGTACCCAGCCCCTCGAGAATACCCCACTCGTCCCACGCTGGAAGATCGTGAGCGGGAGCTGGAACTAATAAATCAAAAGACTGCCGCATCTTCCGCGGGTTTGAGCGCGGGAGCGGCGGGAGGGGCGAAGCCTGGTTATGGGCGTCGCCCAGGAACAGCACCTGGAACTGTAGCTCATTTGCGACGACGGTTCTCGGATCAAAGCGTCACTGATATAAATCCTAGTACCATGGTATGTCCTTATATGAATTCCTCGAATGCACACAGGCGATGCATATACTTTTACTGATACTTTTATAACCCCTTCCATCTCTAGATTGCGCCTGCACAAGGTCCTCGTCCACGTGGGATGAGTGGATCTTCGCCGAACCTGCATCAACAACAGGACGCCTTACGTCGAGACTCACGCTATCCTCCAAGGGCGTCCACACCCCAAAGCCGCCTCGTAGCTGCGTCCGCTTTTCGGCAGGACAGAGGCGTGGGTGTGGGCAAAGGGACGATCCAAGGCTCGGGCGCACAGTTGGTAGGGACTAGCACTGGAATGAACGGCCGATACAGCAGTGCTGGTGGAGGAGGAATGTCTGATTACGAAGACGGCGGCTCGGGAAGATTGTCGGCTCTCGTGGGTGACCAACGAGCTCGTCGAAGATGACAGGAGATCGCGTAGAGAGTAGACTACCATATGTGAACAACAAGCCGCGTAGAGTGCGTCGCCGCAGCCGGAACCACCACAGACAACCGTATTCGAGTATCACCTGTAGTAACTAACAGTGATTTCATCTAATTATCCAAGTAAAAACTTGAATGTACATGGTTACACTTGCTTCCGTTTTATTGATATGCTCGGCTACATGGCATGTCGCAAGTAAACTGACTAGCTGAGTATGTTATAGCTCGCTTACAGTAACTTCTTCTTACGACTACCAATTGAAGAAACAATGCCCGAAGGTACCTGACTACTGCTCTGGCTCGGCGCCCGGCTACTCATTCGTGCGATTGACCCCGCACGACTAGATGACGCGGTGCTACTACTGCCTCCACTCACTCCAGCAGCACTTACTACCGGTGCCTTCTTCGTAGGACCGGCCCTTGGCTTGGAAGCTGGCTTTGGTTTTGGTTTTGCGGGGCTTAGTAGTTTTGCAAGAAAGGCGATTTCAGTGTGAGTTAGACATAAGCAGCTAGCAATAATAATGCTACAAACAGGAACTGTAATATGACATGTTTACCTCTTGGCAACTGTCTTGCCCTTAGCCTTTGTTCCGCGCTTCGGCACCAGAAAGTCGTCTTCCTCATCGTCATCAAGTTCAATTGTATCCTTAGGATCACCATCATTATCGTCATCGGTATCCAGAACCACGTGGGTTTCAGCTCGAGGTTCCGTGTAATCACTACCATCCCTGTCATCGTTATCTTCATCATCTTCACCTTGCGAATCAAGAGCCAAGACCTTAGATCTCGCTGAGCGAGCCCCTCTCACATTTGACGCCGAAGCCACCTCACGAGCACCTCTACTTGTTTGGGCAGTCAAAGACGCCGAGGCGGCAGACTTCTTGCTTGTTCCGCGGGCTCTTGCTGATTTTGCCGCAGGTCTGCCATTGCTTGTGCCATTCTCGTCCCTGTCTCTGTCGCCATCGTTATCGCCATCGGAGTTTCCGTCATCATTATGCTTATCGATTTCCACATCCATCTGATCGCGTTGCGTAGAGTGCTTCTGAAGATGAGGAAATAAATGCGTAAAGGAGTCAGTCTATGGACTATCATGGGCGTGAAAATTGCTCCCTCAATACCACAATCGCGCCTTATTGAGTGCTCTTACAAGGTCTAAGATGCCCCCGTTTGGATGTTTTCGAGCAAACAACTCAGCTTGGATGTCCTTTTCCCTATTGATCTATATATGTATGCATCGTAGAGAGAACGTCTAAGTAACCCAAAATACCGAGGCTGCTCCATGGCGGGAATAAATTCGCAGAGGTCGCAGACTTGCCTCTTTCAGAAGAGCTTCCTCCAACTCGATATTCTGCTTTGTCCGCATAACCTTTTGCATTCGATCGAGTGATGTCAGCACAAAGCTGAGAAACACAATAACGGATACAGTGATGGTACAGATATTAGCGCTGACCATTCTTTTTTGCTTTTGCCTTGAGCACGCCTTGCAAGAAAGTGCTTACTCTTTCACTGCATCCTTCTCATCCTTTTCCACGTAGATCCGTACTGCATCTGCTAGCTCAATCTCGGGCAGGATACTAAGGTTCTGAGCTGAGAGGTACTTTTGCACCAAGTTCTCCACGCGCATCGTATCCAGCGTTTCAGGCGCGTCGACGCTGTCTATTTCAGCCTTGGTCTCCAATTTGCCTACATTTAGACGGCTCATACATCGTAAATGATGGGTAAAGGAATTTTCGAGAATTCAAATCTAGTGCTGTATGGACTGTACTTACTGCTCTTGACACCTACAGTCTTTCGCCTATAAAACTGCACGATATCTCGTGGATTGGCGACCTCATCTACGAACTCTTGGCCGAACCTCTGTGGATTGAAAATCTCGTAGCCTCCACTATACTCGACCTAAGAACATGCAGATGCATGCACGGAATCAAAGATGGCTCAATGTCTTTTTCTTTAAAAAAATGCGTATTCTGACTCGATATCAAGTGGGTAGTATTACCCTAAGCCGAACCAACGGCTTCGGAACCTCTGTTTCCTGCCCGTCCTGTGAATCTTGAATAGCCTCTTCCTCGTCACTCTGACCTTCGTCATACATTCGTCTCTTTCGACTCATACGACCGTTTCTCGCCACCCAGTCCTCTTTGGCCTGTTGTACCAAGTTCCTAACCTGAATGGGGGATATATTGAAATTACGGTTAGTCCCTAGGCTCAAATTCAACATGGATTTAGCCATGCTTGAGAGAAGTGTATGAGCGGCTCATGCATGCCCCACCACCCACCCTTTTGGAGATAAAATTATTGACTTTCTGCTGATTTGTAGGGTCCAGTTGATGGTCAGCAAGAGTCACGTCCCCCATGATGAATGGCCGGATAGACTGCAGGCGGATTTTTTGTATGTTGAATTCCCCTTTGCAGATCTTCAAGATAGCGACGTGCTTTTCTTTTGATTCCCCTTCTGAAAGACTGGTGGCGACAGAAGAGCCTGGTTGGCTAACATGGAAACCTTGTTGAGGGTTGTAGACAGGGTCTATAAGGCATTCGTGCTCGTGGCCCCAGATAACCAGGTTGATGAAGTCATCAAGAAATGCCTCGGGAATATAGCTCTTTGGACCATGCATGACGCTGAGTTGTGGAGGCAATAATGTTAAAATCAAAGTGCCGCCGTTTGTGGTCATTTCCGACAACCCGTTATAATTTCTCAAAGTCCGTACCGATTCTGGTGGAGTACGAGCAAGTTATACCAAGGCTCCTCGTCGTCGTCCTCAACTGGCCGTATCATCTTCACGTTGCGTCGTAAAAACGTCTGATGTAGTCTTTCATCCCTGATATTGCCGATGCCGTATAAAGCGAGTCGAGAGGCGCCTTTTTGTAGCAGTATGGGTTTCACAACGACATTGTCAATTTCTTGGGATCGACCAAAGTAGTTGACAAGACCAGTCATCGACAATTGATCCAGTGCACACAAATTTCCGTCCCCAGAAGGGTCATCATGGTTTCCATGAATAGAAAACACGGGAATAGCCACGTTCAAGTTGGGGTCCATATAATTGACACATTGGATGCTATACCGAGTTAAAGCGTGGGGTTCAATGAGAAAAGAATTTCTGGGGAGTGACAATAGCCCCACGCCGGATGCCAAAGATCTGTACGTTACCCATCAGGAAAGTTGTCCGAAGGCTCGCTCAAGAACTCGAGACTAACAGGTTTGTCGCCTAGACAGTACTTGCGCAAAAGTTTGGTAGTGGTGTACATTGTTTTGCGCGACGGCTTGTTTTCATGGAAAAGATCTCCGCCGAGCAGGATCATATCCACCTGCGGACCACGCGACGGACAGTCGGTTAGCACCTGTCCCAAGAACAACCCAGAACCATCAAGGCAAAAGTAATGAAGACCAACATCAATTAGCAATTCTAAATCTTACCTCAGATTCTGCAGCAAGGGCAAGGATCTCTTCAAAAGCTGCGAAGGAGTCGTCTCCACGCACTGGGTCCTTCTCGAGGTACCCCAGATGGTTGTCCGTCGCCACTAAAATGGAGAATGTGTCCTTTTCATCGCGCTCGCCGTCGTTTTTACTCCAGTGCGGGACGTTGCTTTGTTCCGGCCTGGCGACGAGCGGATTTGGGTACCATGATTAAGAAGCAAGTATCTGGGGCATTAGTGGGGGG
>MU616841.1:0-37164 GCA_025201705.1 Dissophora ornata | reverse complement strand
GAGGAGGTAGATTCCGACAGAGGATTTTGGCTTTGTTTTCGTCGCGTTATTAAACCAGAGAGACATGTCATTAAAAAAAAAAAAAACCAGCAATATCTCGCTCCACCGACGTTTGAAGCTGCTAAACCTTAATGGGCGATAGATCTCGATTGTAGCTTCCTGGGAATGTCATTTTTACGGGCGAGGGATGTGTTTTGTTGAAGCTACACAGGAATTATCATCGCGCACGATCTATCGCCGCAAGAAATGCTCCCTTCTCACTCCACCGATGTACTTGGCTGCTGAAACCATGGTCGGTGATAGTTCTCGACTGTAGTTACCGGGAAGTGTGTTTTGGTGAATCTACACACGGATTATCATTGCGTACGATCTATCATCACAAGAGCTGCTCCCTCCCGTTCCACCATTTTCAAGGGAGAAGGACGCGCGCGTATTAGTGAACCAAAATTTTTGACGTCTGTTTATTTTGGGGTTCGTGTTGTCGTGCCTTGCCGATATCTGGCTTCGCGAATAATATGTCCAAGGAAGGTGCCGTATTCCAACCGAATATGTGAGCGGGATTTGATGCCCGCTGTAGCTAATCTGTCGGCTCTCCACTGACGGAACACTCTCCAGGGCCGCCAATGACATAGGTTTTTTTGGAGAGGCAAAGTCGACCGTATGCAATCGCTGATGTTACGTACTGGACCACATCATTGCTATTTTTCGTAACAAGGAAACCCCCAGCCGCTCTGTGATCGCCATATCCACAGATGAAATCATAAGTCGTATCTAAACTGATATCCTTTGGTGTTGCTAAAATGATTTGTTCGTCTGTAAACAGATATTCGCCCCCAAACACACGTATTTCTGAAAGCTCTGGGGGCAAGCTACTAACTCGGTAAAGTTTGACAATCTGAAATGCGTCAGCCTCCACGCGTAGGCCCTTGTCAAGCACGGTCCCAATAACGCCAGACGTAGTGACTTGACCAATATCTTTGCATCCTAGAGGCATCCAACAATACCCTTCAACGTTCGACCGTGGGCTATTAGAGCACAGCAACCCAATATCCACTGTGGCAAATGTTTGTGCCATGGCCACGACCGCTGTGTTGAGATCAGCGCCGATACGCGCAAGTGGTTGGGGCAATAGTGCTCCAAGGCCGCAAACATAGTCAACGTCGTGCGACGTCGTTCTCCCTGCGGCCATGCTGAAGATAGTATGCGGGTCTATTTCCTGGATAGAACCATGCGCAATATGTTCAAGCATAGCATAAGCTACATGGTCTGTATGCCACAGGAAGAATGAATGCACCCTCGGTTTCATATGTGGGATGTACTCCTTCTTCTGCGCATATATGACGGTCCTATTCAAGAGTCCTTCCTGTAGTGTCCACACACGAGAGTTCCAGTCGCTAATCGACACTTCAAAGGCGAATCCTAGTGTATCCGTGGCATCTGCGGTCATGATTCCTTTGTCATACACGGCTACGCATGCCGCATCTTGATAGATGGATCGCATCCCATCAATGCAATTCCTACGCGCCACAGGATCACTTGGTACACAGAGCGTGTCGAGCCATACACACTCTACACCTTTATAGGCAGCGAGTCTCTTGAGTTCCGAAAGAGCACATTGACCCAAGGTCCTCGTATCCTGCCCAAATAGCCGCTGTCCCCAGACATGGGATATTGCAACATAGGTCTCTCCATTTTTCAAATGGCGTAGCTTTTTCTGGAAAGTATCAAACACCACAAGCCTGATACCGTCGTGCTCTGGAACAGGAATCGTAGTCTCCTTGCAGCCTTTGGACCATAGGATCATAGTCTTTTTATGGCCCTTGCACCATGGCATATGTCCAGCATGTCCAGCACTAGTGGACTTTCCATGTTCACACCTCGATACACAGTCCAAATGCTGCGTGTCGATCACATCCACCTTGCCTGTTCGCTTGGTTACTTGCTCTCGGCGATCCCTTCGACAGTACTCTGCAAACGTGAAACCATGCGGCCAATTCGCTGTAACCCACTGGTATACTCTGCCATAGCATAGTCCAGCCTGTTTTCCGTATTCTGCAATCATTTCACGATATCTGGAATGGCGTTCCAATAGGTACATATCCAAGCCATCACCGTGTGTCCTCGACTCCGAAAGTCGAGCCGCTTGAAACAACAGCTGAGAAGCCGGGAGACCACTGCACATCAGTCCAAGAGCACACACAGCGGAAGCGCTTTGTCGTATGAAATCAAACATGTAACTGACGTGGGTCAAAGCCGGGGAGATATCCATGGTGGAGTGATTCCGTATAGCACCAATTTCGAGCAGCAGCGCACAGCATTGATCTTGATAAGTACTGTCGCCAGCTTCAAATGATCGAGCAGTTCGGAGAGACCAGTCCGCCACTCCCTGCAGCCATGTCGCCATATCTCCTTTCTCCTGCTCTGCAGAATTAAGCGCGACGCGGCAAACCAGGTAGAGATGTCGCAAAATGAAATCCTCGCATTCTTGATAGACGAGTCTATGCGCTAACACCTCACCCACAAATCCCAATACCGTGTCTTCTTTTGTCTTTTCTATCACGTACTCATGGAGGTTCTTGTCCGAAAGACTGTATGCGTAGGAAGTTTCGATAAAACCTCCAGGTAGGCATTGTGTCCCGTGTTGCAGTAAACGGTAGACCTCCGTGTGATCCTCTCTGTCCATTAAAGGGTTACTATCGCTGTTGCTGCTACGAGTGTTTGACTCTGGAGGTTGCTGGTACGTTGCTACAACCTGACGGAAGCTGGCGATCATTCCAGTAGTGGCAGGGGCGGAATACATGTACTGAAGGTGAATGTAGTCTTCTCGTCGTTTGGGTGTCACGTTGTAGCCAAACATGGCATGACCATACTCGATCCCATCCTGGACATGGACGTTCGTCACTGGTACAGGCTCCAAAATATGATCGAAAGTGCCTGATAGAATGGATAGAATGGCATCAGCTCTTTCTAAATTTAGAACTGTTGAACCGATCAGAGAAATGCCTTCAGACCGTGCAGCCATTTTTGATTATCTATTTGTGCACAAGAAAATAGCATGCGTGTGAGTGAGTGAGTGAATGTGTGTGTGTGTGTGTGAGAGAGAGAGAGAGAGAGAGAGAGTGAGAGAAAATTGCAATTTACAAAAAAAAAAAGAGTTGCTCGCAACTTTACATGTGAAGAGGCGATTATATTTGCTGCCAATGTTTTCAGAAGTGACAATAATGTCGATGGGTATTATGTTTTAGAGAGAGATAGTACGCGACCTACAGTCAAGAACGAGACTGAGGGCGGTCAATAGGAGTATCTTTGATAGAATCAATGCAGGAAATTGACAAAGAAATAAAAACGCGTGCATGTACCAGTGTGCTAGTTGTAACCCTCGCGCTTCGGCTGGACCAGACCAAGTGTGAATGTTGTGGAGGATGGGATGAGGATGAGGATGAGAATGAGAATGAGATGCAAAGAGGAGATGAGCGAACGGTGTTGGGTTAAATAGGCCAAGTTTTGAGGCAAGTAGTTCATCCCAACTTGATATTCATTGAAATCCACTGAATTGTCAACCAATATCAATTACTGAACTGGATTTTAATGCTCTCGTAAATAATACAAATGATGCAACAGGAACAACAAACACCAACCCTCTCTCACTTTCTTCGTTACTGCTCATCCTCCTCACCTTCACGACGATCTCTCTCCGCCTTCCGCTGCTCCTTCGTCTTTCTGAAATACCTAGTCTCCTCTGGATCAAACCCTCCCTCCGGTGCTCCAAAGTAAGCCCAAGTGGGTGTCTCTGCCATATAATCCAAGCTCGTAAACTTCTCGCCAGATTCGACCAGCTCAAAGAACCTATCGTAATCAATATGGGTGTACCACTTGTCGCCCTTCTTGAACTTTGTGGACGCGACCAAAATGGAGCAAGAGTGTGCATGCTCAGCTGCAATTTCGTATCCGGCTCCCAACTGTTCCTGAATCAACTCCACAAACCGAACCACCTCGGCATGGTAGGGGACATTGGCCATGGTCAGGCCCGAGGCACCGCCGTATCCACAATAGGTCACACCCTTGATCTCGATAAAATCGGGTTGGCCGCGGCGGATCAGCTCTACATAGTTTGCGATTTCGTCCGTGTTAAAGTCCTTGACGAGCGTTAATCTGTAGACAGTACGTTGGCCCTTCTTGCCGAGGGCATCCAAACTGTCGAGGAAGCGCTCCCAAAAGTCTCGGAAGAGAGGTCGGTCGATCTTTTTGAGAGATTCTTTGGTGGAGGCATCGACACTGACATAGAGCTGGGTTACGGGGTCCATGCTCGCGATCGCGTCTGGGAACTGGGCGTTGGTAACTAAGAACGATGAGATGCGTTTCTTGTGCAACAGCTTCACAAATTCGTTGATGTGGGGGTACTATAGACAGAGCGAACGGAATTGCAAAAGGTTAGAGCAGTGCCGAATAGAAATAAGAAACCACGCGGAGAGGCGAGAACGGATGGACTGTAGACGTACAAAGATGGGTTCGCCGACAAGAGACAGAGCGCAGTGCTTAACCTGCGTAGCCTCCACGAAACGGTCAGCACGGACTCCAGGCACGCCCTTGAGCTGCTTCAACATTCCGTAGTGGTTCTCCAATGCGCCCTCCAGAATGAACTCGGGATCATCGACCTTCCACCTCCACTCTGTCCCGACGGGATTGGTGTGATGTCTCCAGCTATTGAATATTTGCCAAAAGAATCATTTGTGTTAGTAACCGAGTATCATCACAAATAAGAAAGACATGGCGGCTCAGCCAGTTACAGGTGCTTACCAAAAGACACACTTGTTGGCACAAGCCAAGGAAGGGGTAGTCTCCATGCACAAATGGGACTGAATACCATAGAATGAATGCTTATAGCAGAATCCACGTCCACGTAGTGCAGCCTTGGTCCAACGGCAAATCTTGACTCCCGAGTGTGTACCAATAATCTTGTAACCTTGCTTTGTCAAAGATTTGTACAGCAACGGACTGACCATCTCGCGAACCTCACGAGGTTTAATTGCCTTTCCATCCTTCGTCTCGCCTACTGCACGTTTGGCGCGGACCTTTTGGTTGGCATAGGCCTCCTCATCCAGAGCCTTGTCCTCTTTCGCCTGCTTGATCTTGCGAGCTACATTGCCCATATCTTCCAGATCAACCATCTCGCCCTCTGAGGCATCACCTCCATCGATCGTGGGCAATCCAAGCTTCTCCTCCTTGGTCTTCTTGACGGGCAAGCCATTTTCGTCGACTTCCTCCTCATCGTCGTCATCGTGCTCGGAGGCTGAAGCGCCGTCCTCTTCGTCGGATGAAAAGTATGCTTCATGGACGTGGCTCTGAGTTGGATCCAAAAGCGATGCCAGCAGTGCATCGTTCCACTGCCTGAATGAGCCTCCTTGATCTGCAAAATCAAATAAATACAGGAAAGTTAAAGCAATACGTCTTCATAGCGGCAGTGCGTCCAACACAAAGTCTTAGATTTTTCTTTTTCTTTTGTTACCTCCGTTCTTGTCTCCCTCGCCAAAAGGCCAGACACGCTGTGCACCCATTTGTCCGAGCCACTTATCCGCAGCTCTGGGTCCGTTACAGAACTCATCACCATAAGCCGAATCTCCCAATCCGAAGACTGCGAACTTTAACCTGTTCAACGATTCCTTCTGAACACGCCAGTCGAATCGAGTATCCTCAAGCCACTTCAAGAACCAGTCGTTGGGACCCTCCACGTTGTAGGTCGAGAGAATAAAGATACAAAGACTGGACTCTGTCAAGAAATCCTCTGTATCGTAGTCCACGATGTCGATCAACTTGGGTTCAGGGAGACCACCAGTCGTGGCTGATTCTGCCAGTTGTTGAGCAAAGAGCTTGGCGGTTCCTGTAATGGTCGAATAAAAAATCTTCATGGGTTCCTGGAGCAATGGCAGGAGCAATGGATCGAGCTGTGCAAGTACAACAGGGGCGACAGAGACGGTTGTCGAAGAACAGGCGCAGGCATGCGTGGCGTTAGAGCTATGGTCGTTGTTGTCATTGTCCTTGTATTTTCCGCCGCAGCAACCCGTCGAATCGTCTCCCTCAGGCTTGTTCTTTCCACCACAGCATCCGCTTCCTGAGTTAGCGGTGGCATCTAACTCCGCCTGCTGTTTCTTCTTGGGCTTCTTGCGGATCACCTTTGGCAACTTGCGGTACACTTCCTTCTTCAGTCCCTGGTGCTGGAAGGGCTTTTGCTCGGGCGTCGCATGATCGAGAACACGGTCGGTAGCCTCCTTTGAGAGGTGAGGGATGGAAGGGTCATGCTCCATGTCCTCGACAAGCTCCTCGACCTTGTTGTGGGACCTGCCCTTGTTGACCTGGTTCGAGTCGTTCTGTCCCTGAGGGTCCTTGTCGGTGTCGTTGTTGAGCTTTGAGTTGTTGGAGAGGATAAGAGAGAGGGTAGCGATCCCAACGGCCATGCAGACCAAGGGGACGCGGTACTCCTTCCAGAGCTGAATGGCGGAGGATGAAGAGCTCATGAGGATTTTTTTATTCACTCCTGCGGGGGATCAATTGGAGGTGTGATGAGATGTGAACAAAGTTTTTGGCTTGGCCCTGACCTGAGTTGTTTGTGGAGGAGGTTTGTTTGTTGAGACTGCAAGCCACAGGTAGACAGTCCTGCGAAGGACTTCCTCCAATCAATGTTGTAGTTTCCTTCAAACATGGTCAAATAGCCTGTGTTGCATAACTTGCATTGTTCCTGCCTAAATACTGGTGAAAAACATTTGTCATTTATTTGTAGCAGTGCCACAGAGAGCTTTTGCTGAGGATGCCCAGCTCGCAGATGAACGCATTGGAGTCGTCCTCCACATCCTCCACTAAACCCTCGCCCATAACTTCCTCGTCGACCTTGGCCTCCAAGTTTTCAATCTGCTCTTGCCACCGGTCCCGTCCATACACCAAGCTCGCAAGCTTCGCCATCTTGAGTACGTCCCTCACGTTGCGCGTGCCACTATCTGGGTAAGGCCACTCGGACAAATCCCTCACTGCGTAATCGGACAGGTAGCGGATCGCATCCTCCACCGTACCGCCACCCGTCTCAACGGTGACTCTCGAGTTGACTTTGGTCACGACCTCAGGTCCCATGTGGCGCCAGAGATCAACTCCATGACTATCGGCCTGCATGGCCAAGAGAATCAGACCTTGGAGGTTGAAGGTCGAGTAAAAGTAGCTGATCGGGCGAATGGTCTCGTGTGGCTGAGCGCCATCCTTGCGGATCTGCGATCCCACACGCAATTCCTTGGCTTCTTCCAACAGGGCCTTGGCTTTGTCGTTGCGGCCGAGGAATTCGAGGATGGAGATATACTGAACCGTATAAAAGGTGCCGTGGTTGTTTCTGGCGTTCCTTTCTTGGTTGGCTTCCACGGATTCGTCGATCCATTGCATATACTCGGTGAACCATAGCTTGAGATCAGGGATCAGCTTCGGCTCTGCCTGCAGGGCCTTGGATTCTTTAATTGCCTTCAATCCGTCGAATATTCTATGACAAATACAAACAATTAAAATGTATCGTTTTCGAGTGTTAGCGTTCGTTAGAGGCTATGATGAAGATCTACAGGCACATCAAACAATACATAAAAAAATAGGAAAGAAGCGAAAACGCTTACCCATAGACTTTGAACATGTCAAGAACACCAAAGGAACGGCCAATTTCACTTCCAAAGATCCAGCTTCCGTATTTGACGTTCGGGTTCATGTACGTCTCTCTGTCCAAGAACCACTCTTTGACTCTGTAGACAACCTTCTCTGCATACCGCTCATCGCCGGTCCAGAAATAGGCCATTCCCATAAAGTAACAGTCCCTGAACACCTTTCTCAGCAACCGATAGTCCCAAACAGTGTCCATATCCGGGTTAGGTTTGCCATCATGGCGGACATAGGGCAGTCCATCGGGGGTGTCGGGGTTCTTCCAATAGTAACGGGCCAAGGAGGTGTAATCGTGCATGTCGCCCGAGGGTGCGACCTTGGATCTGGGCTTGATCACGACGGAGTAGACACTGTTGTTGCGATAGGCGTAGTTGGCCTGGAGCAGAATATAGGCTACGGCGGAATCGCGTTCCAGGACTGTCTGGGCCCCTTCGTGGATAAACTTGTCCAAGACTTTGACACCAATCTGAGCCTCAAGCGTCTTTTGAGAGGCACGAGGGAGGAGTGATTCGTTGAACTCTGTTGGCAAACCGTCCTGAGGCTCCTCATCCTCTAACCCCTCTTCCTCTTCGGTGTCTTCGTTGACGTTCTCACTCGGTCCGTCCTTGGTCGTTTCCTTAGTTTCCTCGAACAGGACCTTATCGTTGTTGACCTCCTTAACATCCTTGTCGTTCTCATTCTGCTCTTTTCTGAGCCTCTCCTTCTCCAGGGCATCTTCTTTTAGCTGTTCTTCTTTCTGCTGCTTCAGGGTTTGATCATATTGCTCTTGTCGCAGCCGTTGTTCGTCTTCAATCTTTTTTTGACGCAGTTCTTGCTCCGAGGGTGTTTTGCTGCGCCAGCCGTAATCGGGCAATTGGTCGAGAGCCTTGTCGGGATAAGGAGTGTAGGTGAAGATGATGGCAAAGATACAGAGCCCCACGAGAATGGTCAGCGTACGCTTGGTAGATCCTCGGATATGTGCCATTGTTCGTTGTGTGTGTCTCTCCTGGGGTTTACGAGTGGTGGCAAGTGTCGTTTGTTGTGCGCGTGAGTGTTTGCTCAGGTTCCTGTCTCACCACAGGAAAAAAAATAGTAGTCGCGCTGCTCGAGACAGCAGAAAAAAAATAGGAGGGAATGATGAAAGGAGTGAGAGGGGCAAGAATGAGGGAGAAAGAGGAAGAGTAGAAAGAAAAGGAAGGGGGGGGGGAGGGAAGAGCACCTAAAAAGGCTGGGTGAAGGTGCGAGAGGACATTGTAAAAGATCCGTTCTATATTTATCAAGGTGCACAGATGAAAACAAGAAGACATCCCAGAAGGAGCAGACGCCCTCGTTTGCTCATTCTGCTTGGTGGCACATCGCCGCCTAGACCGCGATCGTTACATGAATTCTATCTGAGCATACACTGTAAGCACGCAGGGCAGTGTGGACAAGACTTCCACTGAATGGGAGCAATCGGCCTCATTCCACTCCCTTATTCTCTCGGCACAGGGGTTTTTTGGGTCTTCTCCGCCGGAAAAAAATAAAGAGCCTGCTTCGTTGGATGAACAATGCAGACCGCTGGATGGTGTTGATTTGTTTACTGAGCCAGGACGGTCGATCCACGGCGGTGGTATATATCTCCGCCCTGAATGTTATACACTTCTTGGAAGACAAGTAAGAACAGCGGGGGACCAATTAGAGTCGACTGTGAATTTGCTTCTGCACTCATTCCATCCCTGTCTTGGCTTACAAGGCTGCTCGGTCCTCGCGTGGGCGAAAGGGAAATAGGGGATGCGTCCTCTCGTTTAGTTCTTACGGATAAGAAAGGTCCCCGTGGCGAGAAATAGAGTGTTGAACCCGACTAAGTCTTCGAGGAGGTATAAAGCGCTGTCCACCAACATATGAAGGGGTGTAAGAAGCAGTATGTATATCCACATCTGTCTGCGTCTTTTTTGTGTGTTTACCAAGGAACTGGTATACAAATGACCGGGTCAAAGACACTGTTCATGCAGCGAGGAAGCACACAAATAGCCATGCAGACGCTTACACCCTCGTCTCTCTTTTTCTCTATCTCTCGCTTTCCCCCGTCCTCTCCCTGATCCTCTCCCTTCCTATGCTCTGTCCTTGTCCTCATCCGCAGCGGCAGCGGCAGTCCCTGTACAGCATATCCCAAATCGGCCCGCCTATATATATTTCAGAATGCTCTTTTATAGCCATCGAAAACGAACGGTGAGCGATGGAGAGGAGAGGAAAGAATGCAACATGTACTAGCCAGAACGCCTCTTCCTCCTTATCTTTCTTTCGGTTTCTTTATTCAACCTGTCATCAACATGAAGTTCCACTACATCTGGGCGCGACACGTTTCTTCCCGCCGCTATATTAGTCCATCTCCTCGATAGCAGGCTGTGGTGGCTGTGCTCCTCCTGAGCCCAAAGCGGGCCTTGAAGAAGGAGCAGGAGGTCCTGAAAAGAGACTGCTCATCAAATCGGCCAACATGTTCGCCTGCTTGGGTGCCCTTATGCCAAAGAACAGCTCTCCAATCGTCGTCATCAGCTAGCACATCATAAATAAGGAAAAGCGTATTAGATCCAAGAAATAACAGCACAGTTTGTCATTCCAAGGACAGACTCGTCAGGGGGCCCTATCGACTTACAGCTCCAAAGTTCTCATCAATAGCAAGGACAGGCTTGTACTTTGCTGAGATCTGTTTGAAAACCGCAGGGTTGCCGGTCTCGCAGGCCAACAGCAACATCTGCGTCAAGTTCAACAGCGAGGATTTGAAAGTCTGGATTGTCGCCATTTTCTGGGATCCCTGGGGTGTCTTTTGCTCCGATGAAAGATAATTTGCGGGTAATCTCTCCACAAATGTTCTGAAGACCACATTCGCATCACGCAAGTTTCTCATAGCTAGCTCCTGAAGGACACCACGCAGGAGGTACGCGCCTTTGTCGTGACTGGGCTCGAGTTCTGACCATTCAAAGAGAACATAGCCTAGAGCTTCTGCAGACTCTTGCGTGCCGACCAATAAATGCGCTTCTGCCTGGCCGTAGTCCTTTTCTGTGTTATTTGTTGGGAGTAGTTTGATGGAGATTCGAGTTGCGCCAAAGAACCAGGAGACCATGCGTTAGAGCGACAGTAAAACTGGGCTATCGATGTGTCCAGTTAATCATCTGACGAAAAGCACGTCGCTTTACCTCTCCAGAAGAGCAATCCGACGTAGTGCTGAAGAAGAGGATCTCCGTTGTTGTACTCGCTATTACTTGATGACCAGCTAATAATGTTGCGAAATGGAAACGCCCAGTAGGGTGAGGTAGAAATAGAAAAGACCGGTGAGCGATTTTGGACATGACAGCGATCAACTCTTCTTCAAAAGAGGTCCAACGATGCTGTACCTGATGGCATTCTGAAGGAAAGTCCTTCGCTGGCTGTTCTCGCCGTCCATCAAGTCGGCGAGGTCGAAAATACGGTCTAATCGTGCAGCCAACGTCGCCACAGATGTGATGAGCCAACAAGAGAGTTAGGAGCCGATATTCAATAGCGGTGTCTACTGATGTCGCGCAATTGGCCAGTTACCTCGCGACTCTTCTGTGACAGGGACCTTGTTGAGGTTGTAGACTTCCACGAGGTATAGTGCCAGGTCGGTGCCCGAGCCAGCTTGCTTGTGCTTGAGGAGAAGCAATGATCCCGAGTGCAGTAGATCGATGGCATCCTTGTAGTTTTGCGCCTTCACATATCTGTTCCCGGGAGGGGGGGAAGTGACAAAAAGAATGAGAACGTATGAGGTTTCATGTCCCTGAATAAGCTCGTCTCGAGGAAGTCATGGCCCATCCAGCTCCATTCGCTCCTTGTCCTAGTCCTAACATATTGCTCCAGTGGATGTCTATGTCCATGTTCCTCCTGCAATCCTGACAGCATGAGTATGCCCTGCCCTTGTGCCTGTCCTTACCGATTGGCAACGGTGCGGTACATCTGATGAGCGTCGTAGTAGTTGCCATCCCCCACTGACTTTTCGAGCTTCTGAAGCACCTTTGCGGTTCCTCTTGCGGCAGCCATCTTCTGTTGTTGCTGTGGTTGTTGGAGCGGTGTTGTTGGAATGAATTGAACTCAGGTCGCGTCTTCTCTTTCCTTCTGGTCGAATCCTTCACCTCTGAAGCTGCTCATTCTTGGCCCTGTGGCTCAGCGAATCTCTGTCTGCCAGCCGTTCAAGCTCTCGCAGTCACTGGGCATTGGCTCGTGGGCCATGCACTCAACTTACAACTGTTCAGTCATTCCACGCTCTCCAAATCGTTTCTTGTAGTCAGTCCCCCACCCTTGATCCTCCCAGGGAGCAAGCTTTCCATTCGACCCATCCTTGTCGAGACAAGGGATCTGCGCCATTCCGTCCACAGCCCACCCTCAATCACTCCTCCTTCTATTGCACCTCACACATCAGACCTCTTTATCCCGCTTCGCCCTCGACCGCTTGTCTTTTAACCTTCTTACCCTTCGCTCCTCCCTTGCCCATACAACGGCTAGTCCTTAGCTCGCGCACATTCTCTCTTTTTCTTCGCATAATGGGCATTTATCGACCTCTGGTGGTACATATCACAAATCGGAAAAAATGAGAGCTGAGCGTAGATCACTCGTGTGCTCATCTATCCGCCTTGCCTGACGACCAGCATCGGGCTAACCCCCACCCCCCACGTTTGGTATAAAATTAGGTCACAGCGTTGTTGGAAGGATGCCAGCTGCCAGAATGCGGCTCTCCTTCATCGATGGTAAGGAGCAAGAGGACGAAGATCACGAAAAAGAGAGATCGTGTTTTTTGAGGCGTCTTCTCAGAATACTAAACAAAACGTCCCGTGTCTTTATTTGAAATGAAAATAGAGGATGAACCTGATGGGGTCAAGTAGAGAGGATCCAAGGGTCTTTTATATCGGTAAAGGCAGCCTATCTTGTCACTTCAGCTGAAGGAAGTACAAGAACGAGAAATGCAAAAGAAAGGGAGAGCGCTATTGATACGAACCACTCGGACTCGACAATGACATAGTCAACGGAGACAAGATTCTTGTCTACCAATTCTCGACGCTCACACCCTCGGGATTACCGACACCGATCCGACGGCTCTCGGACCCAAGGTGCATGAACGATGTAATACGCCGCTAAAAACGAAAAAGACGCGCTCGGATCATGGTCTGAACTTTCTTTTATCATTATTAAATGTCTTCATTTATTTCCTCGTAGGATACGAATGATAAGACAATCAACGTGATAAAAGTTGGATACCTGGGATCAGACGAGGTGCTGGTGACAGCGGATGAGGCTGGAGATGTTTGTGTCTGGTTCACAAGGAATCTGCAACGCGATCCGCTATTATTAAGGTATGCCATGTCCGAAGATGTTCATGATACGTTATTTTGTAACAGCCGATTTTAACATTCCGTCTTTTTTTTTTTTCCCATCCCAAATACTCCAGTGTCACAAAGTCAGCATGGGGGATCGCGGTACACCCGGAACAGCGTCTGATCGCAATCTCGTCCAATGCTTATACCGCAACGGTATTTCATTGCGGGATCGATTCACGGCTGTCGCAGCGACTCCTATCTGGAGACACCGATTCTTCAGTACCTGGATCTCATCCATCGTCATCCACATCGGCGTCGCCATCACCGTCATTATCATCCTCCACAACAGGAATACCTGAAGCTAGAACATCAGTGCCACAAACACTCGTAGATCGGACATCACAGCAGATCCTTCGAGGCCACGATCATAATATCCCCTGTGTGACATTCAGTCCCTGCGGAAACTTTGTCGCTACGGCCTCTGTCGATCGTACCTGTCGAACCTGGCGTCTATCTGATGGGAAGCAGATCCAACAGAAATCTTTAGGCCCACTCTGGGGATGGGGGGTCAATTTCGTGGATCAGGAATCTTGGATGACAATCTCCCGGGCGGAATATCGACAAATCCCAAAGGACCACTTGAGGCCCGGAAAATTGCCTGGACAAAATGTGAGGGATTCACCACTTTCGACAACGGCGTTTTCGCAGAGACGGTTGCCTCCGGGTAGGGATTTTCGGATGATTCGGAGTCGGTGGTTTGCGGGGCCACTACACAATACGTCATGCGATGAGCAGGAGACAGATGAGGAGGATGACGAAAGTCGTAGGCGAGCGCTGGCGGCGCGGGGCGGTGAGGCCATGGAAGATAATGACGATATGGACGATAGGGATGCGGCGTTGTTTGGGATGGATGATGATGAAGGAGAGGACGAGTGGGAGGATATGAGTAGTAGTGATGCTGACGAAGAAGATATGGATGATGAAGAGGAAGAAGCCGATAGAAGGGGCATGGCGAGGCGACGTTCAGCAGATGTGTCCTCTCCTTTGCGAGATGCAGAAGTCTCAGCAGATACTGGAGATGACGGGGATAACGAAGGCACAGGCGTGGATACGGAAGATGGTGGAGGTACCACGACCGAGGATGGTGTAGCAGCCCAGTCTACCTTTGCCCGCAATCTGAAGAATGAACGAAGGACGAGCGTAGCCACGGTCACGAGATCACGTATATTGCGCGGAGAATCGTCCTCGGAGCAGGAACAGCGCGGTGCAACATCCTCACGGTCAGCGGAAACCGAGTCCGTACCAGTATCAGAGGCGGAGAATACTTTAAGCGATCAAGGTCACCAGAATCGTCAACAGCAGCAAGAGGAAATAGACGAGCATGGTGTGAATCAGGACCCTAGTCTCTTTGTTAGCTTGGTCCACGAGGAAGAGGGTTTTGATGGAAAAAATTCACACAACCCAACAGGGCAACATTCGGCAGGAGTATTGTCGCCATCGACACAACCACCACTGCTACCGCAATACCCTTCAGAGCTGTTGTTATGTGCGACTTCACGAAACATTTACCTTCTGAGTCGACATCCCGCACCTCCAGAAGAGCCCAAAGTTTCAAAAGAAGGCGCCGCGAATCGAGAGACTTCCTCGTCAGAATCAGCAGAAGGACCTCAGGAAGATACTCCATTCTGGATGACACCGTCCCATACTATAGAAGATGAGGATGAAGATGATCAACTTCTATCGCTTATAGGACTGGCGCACGAGGAAATGCTGGGCTGGCCTCATGAGGAAGAAGGGGGCGAGAGCGAGTATGATCCAGATTATGATACAGATCCGTATTACGAGGATATGGACGAGTTTATGGGAACCGCTGATGAGGACAGTGATGAGGAGGAGGAAGGACAAAGCGATGGAGATGACGAAGATGAAGACGTGGATATGGATGAGTTCTCTACCTACCATGGACGCCTTCAGCACCCTAACGTCGACGATGATAATGGCGACGGTAGTAGTAACAGAAAACCAGCCGTGCCAATGCTGCACACAATCTCGGTCGCTCGCGCAGCGGCTGCTCGGGCTGATGGGCGCCGATTCCACCATCTGGAACACTTTGATCGGCTCTTTGTCATGCTACTTGTACCGGAGTTGAGCGTGCTGGTTGCAGCAAGTCAGAAGGGATCTGTCACTATCTTCCGACTCCTGAGAGTCCTCGACGATGCACCTACACCATTGGCCATGGCTCAGTCGTCGTCTTCCTCGTTGTCAAACTCCAAAAGCAAAGAATCAGCCGAAGTTGCCGCCACATCACGGAAGCATCGTGCAAGGGACACAGAGAGCAGCGAGAAAGTTATAGGGGAAGTAGAAAAGGACAAGGAAACGACGACTCAACGACCCACGATTACAATCCAAGGTGCAAAATATGTCCTCTTTCCAGAGATGTACCTCCCTCGGCTGGAGCCTCCACCCTTCCCACTGTTTGGTGTCTCGATCGTCCCACTTCAACGACCTAATCATCTTGCGCGTAGTTCCAGCTCCTCCAACAGTCCCTCTTCACCATCGTCAGCCTGTTCGTCCGCATCGTACATGTTGCATCTGGCCTATTTTGACTCGCAATTTTACAGCTACGAGATCCGTCTTCGTAACGAAAAGGACGACCCTGTGGGATTGAGCAATGTCTTTGTATAACAGTCTCTTTCAACCCCTTGTTTCTATATATATACTTGTCGCATTATTACCTTTGACATTAAAAAAAAAAAGAACTGGTTTGTTTTGTTTCATGTTGTGTGCGACTGATCGCGAGATGTCTATCTATCTAGCTATCGACGACGAGGTCGTTGTTCGTCCTCATCCCCATCTCCAAAAATATCCTCATCCTCATCGACTTCTTCTTCCTCCTCGTCTTCCTCTTCTTCTGTAGGACTTCCATGCCCACTCCCGCCGCTGCTTCCTCCAGCACCTTCACCTTCGCCTTCACCTTCGCCTGGGGCCAGATCATGATCTTGGTTCACAGTTCCGGGTGTCGTCATATGAATGTCGCCATACTGCGTTGTGGATCCAACATCTGTAACAGGTAGATCATTTGCCTGTTCCATGGCTTGTGGGTGAGCCTCAGTACGACGAGATGGACCATGGTAATGAGAACACTGAATCAAGTGGGTATTTTGCGCCGCTGATGACGAAGACGAAGATTCATGCCCAGTTGCCGCGCTCGTTGTTGTTACTGCTACTTCTGCTGCTGCTTTCGGACTTGAAGGACTCGAGTTGTCTCGGTGATGATGGTGGCCGTGGTAGGTTTCTCGGTATCGGTAATGATGGCGCAGCAGATGGTGCTGTTGCAACATCATTTCCGCGTAGTCTAGCTCCGCCTGCTCCAGCTCCTCCATCTGCTGCTCCAACTCCAACGTATCGTTCTCCTGCTGCTGCTGCTGCTGCTGCTGTAGTTGGGAATCATCCTCCATGCCAATCGAAGAGGGGGTGCTCGCTGAAGTTGATGCCCCTGGAGTAGACGTCGACATCGATGAAAGTCCTTCACCGCTGATACCACCTTGGTTGGCACCGGACGCATTTTGCAGTACCAAATTCTGAATTTGTGCGTCCGTCTCTCTCAGAGTCAGACCCAAATGAGCCAAGATCGACGACGAATGTTGGCCACCCGCGACCATGGATGCAACCGTCGATCCCATGATGCGATAACTCCTCTGGATACTCGATAGTGTTGACGAGGACATCGCCGGGTTATCCTGCATGAATTGCCTCAGCTCCCTAACGCCCTTTCCAGAGAACACACAAAAGACCTCTCGCTGGTGCGCCGTGAACTCTGAAGGTGGGACTCGACAAAACTTCTGGTATCTGGGCGACATGAAAGCCGGCACGCCTGTCACCGACAAATGTGTGAGCTTGGTGCATTGGTTCACTAGCGCCGCCACAGCCGTATCTGTTAGATGCACGCAATAAGACAAGTGAACTCTCTCCAACGTCTGTGGCACAACCTGCGACACCAGCATCGCATAGATTCCATGGTCTGTAATGTTCGAGCACTTGACCAGTCCGACCCTCCTCAGTTTCGGCAACTGTGCCATCGCAACCACTGCCGCGTCTGTCAGTTTCGAACAGCACGCCAAATCCAAGTACCGAATCCTAGTGCAGTGCTGCGTCAGCGTCGTGATCGCCTTGTCCGTCAACTTGGAGCAATGTCCTAAGTGCAGGTAGTGCAGGTGCTTGCCCAACAGCCTGATTGCACTCGCGCCTACATCCGTGATCCTATCGCATTTCGTCAACGCCAGATTGCGAAGTCGGGATGCTGCGGGTATAATTCTGATCAGTGTCTCGTCCGTGATTTGATTACATGATGTCAAGTTCAGGACGCGCAGCTGTTCAAATCGGATAGTCGAGGTTGTCGACAAGGATGACAGTGGGCTGAGCGGGATTGATGCAAACGCGCGATCTGTGAGGTTGGAGAGAGCGGTCATGTTGATATCTCGGATTTGGGGTAGCGTCTGGAAGATCGAGTGAATGGCGTTGTTGGTCATCAAGCTACAGTTAGAGATGTCTATCTCCATGAGCTGGGGGCAGTGCCGAGTGAGTGCCAAAACAGATTGGTCTGTCAACAGGACACATTGACCAAGCTTGATCTACCACATAGAAGTAGCAAGCAGATGAAACGAGTGAGAACAAGTACCACGGACACCGCGTGACATTGGTAATTGGTGAGGAGCAAGAGCACATCTGGTTGGGTGCAGAAGGGATATGCAAACAGGGACGCCAATAGAGATCGTCCACAAGACGCTGGGGGCACATCTCGCAGCGAAAGAGCAATCAGATGCAGCTTTTCTCCCATGCATCTCGTTTGTTTACACGCATCGGCAAAAAACGCTATCCACTCTCCCATCGATAGATGCGATGGATTGCAAAACCCACAAAGTAAAACATCGACTTACTCGCTTGAGGCTGGGACAACTGGCTGCCAACTTGACCACAGATTTGTCTGTGAGGGCCGCACACCCCGTCAGATACAGGGTATGCAGTTTCGGACAGAATCTCGCCACATGTTCCAAGACCGTATCTGTGACTGATGGAATCTCAGACAGATCGAGTGAATACAGCCCCTGACCAGCCCCCAGGATCTGCTTCAGTCCATCCTCAGTAGTCTTGGCGCATCCAGGTAGCAACAAGCGCTCCAGCCGGGTACAACAGTCGAACTGGATCAAGATTTCGTCAGTCAAGCCCTGAGCCAGGAACGAAAAGTTGAGTCGGCGAATATAATCCGAGTAAGGGAACACAGTTTCGGAGCGGTCCCGAGACATGGTGCTGCACATCTTGTCGACTACAGACTGGCTCAGAAGCGCTGGACGGGACCAAAGCACATCCATGCCACAGGAACACCAGAGTTTGCACACAAGTAGCGCAGAGCGTAGGTCCTGCGGAGCAGTCAGATACTTGAAGATGTAAAGAATGAGCTCGGAGGGGATCGTTGGACATGGTTTGGAAGAACGGGCATGGCTTTGCTCAACACGTCCAAGCTCCTCTTGTACCAGATCTTGGTCGACTGCGCGTCCTTGCTTCCTCTCGCCCACGACCTCCATAGCCTCCTGTGTTAGCTTCTGTTCCTGCTTCTGTCGTTGCTGTTGATGTATTGAGAGAGTATTTCCACTAGTTCTATTATTAAGACGGTAACTGGGCGTAGAATTGGGTCTGACCATGGCATTGGCGGGGCCCGTGACAAGGATGTCCAGATGAATTACTGGGTCAATGTCCATGTCGACCACGTCTCTGTCCCAGATTCTGTCCTGTGGGTGCTTTGACGACAAGGACGAGGACGAGGACGAGGACGAAGCTGAAGTGGTGGCCCAGCCCGACGCTGAGGACGTTGCCACATCGAGATAAGACGTAGCGGGTGCAAGGGCATGGGTGACATTTGAATCGGGTATCGTGGCATAGTCTGCTTCTGCACAGAGCGTTGTGCTTTGGGAAGATGGGAGCGAGACGGGGGAGCAGGGAGCAGGGAACGGCGACAAGGCAGGGCAGGTGTAGGACCCGTCGGTTGCTGCGTGGGGATTAAGGGAGACCTCGACATCGGAGTCGACGTCCATGTCCAAGGAGAGATGCATGGCTTGGGACAAGGGTATTAGTTTACGAAGGAAAGGAAAGAAGTGGGAATGGGTATGAAGGAATGAGAACAAAAAGAAAAGCGATTGAAGAAAAGGAGAAAAGGTCCAAGCGAGCAGAGGGAAGAAAAGGGAAGACGGAAAGAAGGGAGCAGACGATAGCAGGGTCCAACGGGAAGGCTTTCTTTTATTGCAGCTGTTGCTGTTGTTGTGTGTTCCAGATGCGAGTCGCAGCGGAGAAGTGGCGGATGGCGAGCGATCTCTCTTGGGTGGATCTGGTGCGAGGATGGGATGGAGGACAGGTGGAATGGGATGAGTGATTGAATGAGAGAAGAGGAGAAGAGGAGAAGAGGAGAAGAGGAGAGAGTTGGCAGTAAACCCGACTGTCGCACACGGCACACGGCCCCAAACAGGGCAGCAACTCAGAGCGACTCTTCCCGTGTATATTTGGTATTGTTATTGCATTGCATATGATTGATATGATTGAACTCATTTAGTGCATTCAACCCACACTACCTCCCGGAGGATATCCGTCAATCAATCAATGAAACCAAAACCGCCTAGAAACAACACGGAGCTGCCCCCCCTCTTCCCTGCCTGCCTGCTCCTTGGCCTTCCTCTTTCTTTCAGGAGACGCAGGTGTGCCATCCAAACCTGCTCTTGTTCTCAATCTGCTATCGCTCTGCAGCCATATACCATGTCATTGTGCGTCGCTGTGCAGTACCATCCGGTCCCTTCTCAGTAGCTGCCTCAGCACCACACACAACCGCCACCTCTCCTCTCGTACCCAACTTTCCCTACGGCTCTCCATGTATTTTGAGAGGCCACATTCGACAGCTGAAAATCAAAAAATCAATATAATAAAAATGGGGGGTTGATCATGAAGAGTACACAGCTGCCTCAGGGGTCAGGGGTCGGGAATTCGTCCTCCTTCATGTGCCTGTTCGCGAGGAGGTTCATGAACAGGACAAGAAAAGTAGCGATCCCAGATTGAGGAAAGGGGACAGGAAGAGGGGTTTGTTGATGAGTAAGCGGAGCATTAACATCCTACACTGTGTCTATCTATAGGCAGTTGGCGAGGTGACAGCAATTCGCATGCATGTGCCATGCCATGCACGCCGCCACATGGCAGCAACATGCCAGCTCCTCTCCTTCTGATCATATCAGTATTTGTTTCCTGTGAGTGCATGTGCCTTGTCGGTAATTCCCTCTCTTTCAATCTGGTTTAGTGGGTTCTATTTCAGGGGAACTTGAGCATCAGAACATCGTGACGCAGAGTGTAGGCTAGGCTGGCTATACACATCTCGCACATCGCACATCGCACATGAAGCATCGCATTGCATGTGCTCGCTTGTGTTCCCATAGCGCACAGGAGCAGGTGAACAGCCGGCCACACAAGGCCTGGTCAGTGCTTCTCCTTGCCTACCGACAGAGCGAATACGCACATCGCTCGATCTCCTTATTTCTCGATCTCCTTATTTCTCGTCTTGTTCGATCTCCCGCACCCCCAACCAAAAAATACCAACTGGGAACAATCAATATTTTTAACAATTTCCCCAAAAATAGAAACCAGTGGTAAACTATCATATTTCGCGTTGAATGGCTGTAGTATATGTACTGTAATCATGAAGTGCGCGTCGCAGAGCCAATCAAACGGCTCAGGAGGATTGATCTTGATGATCGTCTGGATTCGGCTCCAGGGCCCGACGCTTTGCTGGTTTGCCCGAATACTTGGACACTGGCGGTTTGGCGTGATTGTGGAGCCCATTATGAATCATGTATACCATTCCATCGCCGTAGACCACTGTCAACGTCGCTTTACAGGGTATATGCTCCAGTTTAGATCCGTCCACTTTGCAGACTCCTTTTGGCGGCTGTGGGAGTGCATACTTATTTTTCTTCTGCAATGGAAGACGCGGCCGTTCGACATAGTTACATTTGGGACACTGGTGTACACCCAAGCACGACTTATTGTAGGTCCGACGACCAGACCCGGCGCTGGCGTTGTGGCCATAAACAACCATCGCCCATCCAACACTATGAGATTCCTGACCGATTTCTGACTCGCTAATCTCGCGCGAATACTCGATAACCCCGTTCGGAAACTCCACAGACGATTCGTGCCTGTACTGTAGGGATGGCGTTCGATCATTCGCGCTGCCCACAGCAGCTTGAGGTCTAGAGAAATTTATCGAGCTGTTAGCAACGATGAAATGATCCTTTACTTTCCTTATTCAACTTTGAATTGGTTACATACTCTATATCCCCCAAGCTGTCTTGTAGAGCGTTGTCCTCTTCGTCCTCATCATCATCATCTGAATTCCAAGAAAGCACACTACCAATAGAGCGTTTTTCACCGACGGATGACTGTATTCGAGAACTCTCTACAGACTTATTGCTGACTGGACGCATCCTGGCGGATGGCTGTCCTTGAGGACTCTCTCCAGACCTGCTGTCAGCCGGGTGCACCCTGGTAGACTGCTGCCCCCGAGAATTTTTTCCAGACCTATCGCTGACTGGGTGCATTTGACTAGTGGACGATTGCCCACGAAAATCCTCTCCAGATGAGTTGTAGACTGGGCGCTTTCCTTTGCTGCGCTCGCTTATAGATGGTTGTTCTTGCAGGTGCCCCTCATCCCCGCTATCAGGTGAGGGTTGTTGCTCTTGCGGGCGTTCTCCACTCAAGGACAATACATCGTTAATCAAGCGATGGTAAACACTGAGGCGCTGTCCTTTGTCGTTGGTTTGTGGCTGCTCAGACGCGTCGGTCAGGGCTATGATCCGGTCGATTAATTCTTGGTCGACCCTGGGCTGAGCGGCGGCTCTCAGGGCTAGGCTACATAGGTTTACGATGAACGATTGCAGTTCGGACATGGTCGAGCGAGTTAGTGGGGAGTAAGAGAGAGAAAAAATAAGAGTGTGGTTTTGAGTGTGGGTAAGAGAGAGAATTACGAGTGTCGGTGTGTATAAGCAGTGAGAAAAAATGTGTGTCGGGTGTGTCATGTGTTCTTGAACTGCACTCAAATCAAAACATCAGCCACATCCCGATATGGAAAGGTTCGTTCACGTCAACACACCCGAAAAGTGTAAAGGCTTTCTGACAGATTCAAGGCTTGTCCAGTGGCTAATCATCCGCTCTACTTCCGCACGCGTAACCAACTGTGTTTGAGTAACCGTTACGCTCCAGAGTCGTCTCAACCTCGCCAGCTGTCCCAATCCTATCGCCGGCCGAAAATCAGGTGCGTTCGGAAACCCTATCAGCATATTGTTCTTGCTCACGTCAAGCACTTCCAGACTCTCAAATCCAGACAACTCTTCAAATATACCCTCGTTCTCAAGATCTCGCTCCCTTGCTGTGGCGTCTGGCGCCATGTTGAGATGAATCTGTAAGAGCTTCAACGACCTTTGACAGACCCAAAGTGGATCCATAATTAAGTCCATCGCGAAAACTTGATCTGCTCGAAGAATCTCCAGCACAGGGTAGGACGCTAGTAACTTTTCCACAGGTACACTATTTTGAGCCAACAAAAGTGACGCTGGAGGGCTGCGAAGACAAGTTGACCAAATGAAAATTCCTCTGTTTGCTTCATCCCCCAATGATGTGCCCTAGTTGTGCATCGGTGGCTCTAAAGCCATGTAGACGCAGCTTTCCGAGTTGTGGCCATGTACGTTGAGTAATATATAGCACGGACTCTTCCGTGATGAATATCTTCCCTCTGAGAATTGTTGGAGGTTTTCATTCCAGATACCTCAGCTCAGGACATTGGACTATGACGGCCAGTTGTTCTCTTTGTGGCAGCCTCGAGTCGCGCAGCAACCGCAGACACCATATCTTTGAAAAAGTAAAGAGCTTCTTGGGTAACCTCGCGCGATCGAGTTGCAGATCAAAGACAGGGATTCGACACGCATATATACTTCCCACAAGTAATGGGCATCGGTCTTACTTACCGTCATAAAGCCTAGAGACAACTCTGTCAGGCTCAAGAGTGTAGGTGTTGGTGATCTAGAAAATTCGTAAGGGTTGAAGCCGAGGCGCTTGGGCTGTGGATGGCGAGCAATAAAGGTACTCTATAACGATTGTTCGCCATAACTATACAGGCAGGGTCCTCAGACTTGGGAAATGAAGACGAGAAAATTATTCAAATTCTAGATCGCAAGAGATGCTGTCTACAAATGAATATGATCATTTAAATCATATGGGAGGGATTCAAACAAAACGCTGGGAGAAACGTTTGTTTTCAATGCCTTACAGACGCAGACACAGCGCATTAGACCGTCGCGTTCTAGAATCCGGCAAAGAGAATGTCTGATATTTTCTTGTTCGAGTGGGTTGATGTCAGCCATGGCGTCGAGGGGAGTTAGAGGAAACAAGGTAGAAGGAAATGGCGATATCAAAAGAGTGGCTCTTCAACTCCACTTTCAAATACTCACTCCTGTGTTGTGGAAAGGCGTTGTTCAACGTTTGTTTTTCCATGTGGAATCGATTGTCAATTTATTATGTGGAAGGCAATGAAAGCGCCTTGTGTATTAAAAACTTTCACTTTCAGAATCATGTTTTGATTCCTGCGGCATGAAACATGGCCTGCATGTCCAATGTCTTGCCAAAGTCCTCATTAAATGTTCCTCTTACAAAATTGACGTTTACCCAGTTCTTAATCATCCACGCAACGTCCTCTGAATCCATTTCCTGCAACGTGTTGCTGAACCCAACCACTTCGAGTTGCTTCAACCTGCCTAGTTTCGCCAGCCCCTTCTTTAGTCGAAAATCGAGCGAGCGTCGCAACGGTCCTCCGATCTGGCAGCTCACGTTCAGCTGTCGCAAATTTATGCACTCTGATAGCCTTTCAAAGACACCCTGTTGTTCATACGGAGCTGCTGATTGCTTAAGCGCCATCTGGAAAAACAGAGACAGGACTTTCAATGACCGTTGACAGACCCAGCGCCGGCCCTTGATGATTTCAAGAGCCAAAACGGTATCGGCTTTAAGGCTCTCCAGATGCGGACAAGACGCTAGTATCTCCGGAATGAATTCACCAGTGCTGTGGAGGCTTTTCGAAATATGCAAAATATTGAGCCAAGGGAAGTGCGGGCGAAGGGCCGCTAGGCAGAACAGTCCAAACCTGGCAGTCATGACAGACAGCTCTGTAACGCAATACATCTTGCTAACTATGAGCGACAGTTGCGTATCTGAGGCCATGGATCTCCCTAGATCTAACCGCTGGAGATGAGGCCAAGTCCCTCTGGTAGAGTATTGAGTGAGCTGATCCGTGATGGCGATACAGATGGACAAGGTCGGGCAGTGCCAACAGAGATGTATCAGCTGTGGAGCTCGAGCCATGAGATCTAGTTGCCGGTCATGGGACAATCCATACTCTGTTGATATTTGTATGTCCTGTAGCTTTAGCAAGATCACAGCCGCAGGAGGCCCCTCTGCAATCGTTGTCTTTTGCAGTATCAGTGTTTTGAGGCGTGCGCAGATTTTCCAAAAATCTGCGCAGTCCACCTTGGCAACTTGAACACCGACCAGACCAAGTTCTACAAGGTTGTGTAATGTAGCGGTTGCCACTCTCCAGAACAGAGGTGGCACACATTGAGATGCAGTGACACCCAACTTAAGGGAGGATATGTGTGGATGTAGAGCAACGACTGTCGTCGACAGCAATTGGTCGCCAAAGATAAGAAGGGTCTGAAGGTTGGGAAACTGAGTGTCTGCATGATAACGGAAGACGCCGCGATTACAGGCGAGGTGTCTGACATAATGGCGGTGACGAAGCAGCACGGCTCTGGACAAGTATGGTTGTTCACTCATGGATTTCGGATAAAGGGTAGACCAGAGGGCGGGCAGGAAGGAAGCATGCCACGCCATGCAGACGCGGATACAGCGTGCGAGATCGCCGCGTCTCAGGTAGGTGGCGAGAAGACTTCTAATCTCCGGTAGATTAAGCGGAGTGAGAGTGGACATGTCGAGAAAGGAATGGGGTGGATTACAGGAACAACGGGGATGAGATGAATGAACTCGTCTGTTTTCAGTGCATCGCCATCACAACAAGAGCATCTGTTGCCACACGTGACAACGTTTCGACATTGGGACGCGTCGCTACGGGATACGCGTATTGGCCTGTGCGCCAGTACCAAGACTGAGAGCAAAATGTAACAAAACGCAGAGACGGGCAAGGACATTCGGTAAAATGCAAGGCCACTCCATTCCTGCATCACCCTAGCTTTATAGCTTTATCGCACTCTGGATGGGACTTCCAATTCTGCACAGTGGCATTCAGTTAGGGATGTAACTTTGGTAACCCATCCCAAGGTCCTTGACTTGGCTGCAGAGGCTCCAAATACTGGAGCCCAACCGCACTGATCCTCGAATCAGCGACACTCTGGCTCGTTAGGTTCCAGAGAGTGAGCACTGAGCTCCAGAGTTCATCACCCGCGTCAGCCCGTTCCCACTGATCGAGAGGTCTGTGAGGGTCACCTCATATCGCGAAAGAATAACAGGAGTGAAGGTCTGGGCACTCTGAATGCGAAGTATTCTGAGATTAGGATATTGAACTTGATTGTACTTGAGCAACAGACCACCCCTTTAAAAATATAATTTAGACACGATGGTGGCGCCTTTGTAAGACTTCTAGGCTTGGACTTCAGTATATATTCTCTAGACTGCACCCAGGGCGTAGTCATAGAAAGCTCGGAAAGGGAGTATCCCACGATTTGCAGACGCGGATACAACAGGCGAGGTCTCTTGGTCCTAGAAACCTGTGAAGAATGTCACTGATCTCTGGTAACTCGAGTGAATTAGTAACAGACATTGGACTGGGCAAGTGCAGGGTGAGTTGATGAAGAGTCATTCGTAAATGGTCATCCTCTTTCGCATCACCACGCAGGTCTAGGGGTAAAGGCTCCCCACGCGATATCGCAAAAAAAAAAAAGTACGGTTGAAGGTGTCATACGCACGATGGTATCATCATAGAACAAAGGATACATCCCTGTCGTCCCGGCACTCTTACCGATGCCTCTCCTTTTCAAAAACTGACTGCATTCATGCGTAACACGATTTCGTTGTTTCTGTGGAGTCCATTCTGTCCCATACGGCTTGGTGCAAACCTCAACGTACTTGAGAAAAAAAATACGCACTGCGCAGACAAGACCACGTCTTGCTTACTTTGAGAGGTCAAAGGAAATGCCAAGGGCTTGGAGGGATCCAGTATTGATATAATCAAAGGACTAACGTCTGTCAAGACCGAGATTGATCGAGAGCAGCTTGAGGTATACAACCACTTGGAAAGCAATTGAAGAGATAATGAGGAGGAGAGTAATAAAATATGAGATAGGACTATGACCTAAAACATTCGTCCTTTTATTTCGAGAAGCATTGCAGGAGGATCTCAAAACTATTTGAGAGATGATATTCGCAGTAGAGACACAGCTGGTCACGCCGGAGGATTCCAGATGGGACACTTTGAGCGCAGAAAAGGCTCAACAATAGTGAGCGAGGATGCGTAGGAGGGATGAAGAGCTTTCAAGCATGCGGTCAAGCACGGAGAGCCATTGGTTCATACCATGCGTCATCTGCACGCAAATTTTATTACAGTGCCTCATGTTGGCCAAGGAATAACGCAGAGAAAAAAGAGCATCGTGCGATATAGGGGAGTGAGGATGAGGATCAAGTGGATGTGACACCATTTCCTTTTGTTTCTGCAAGGAAGTGGAGAGCACTGCAGAGATCATTGGGGCAGACAGCGTAGTTAAAGAGAAGAGGCAATCTAAGCATGGACAGACACGAACTACTCTTTATTCTCGTGTCCGGATTTGCTCTGGGCTAAAGTGCTCTCAAGACATCGAATCATATCGTGGCCAGCAATTCATGGTCCTATAAATTACTTCTTGCTCCATGTTCCTTCCTTCTCTTCACTTCCCTTCTCTTTCTCCTCCAGACCTCACACAACACCTACTAGCCTACCAAGACGCCAATCTGCTGGATCGACTTTTAAATCATTATTGAAATTACCCACATTGGCAGTGTCGATCTCGCATCGTCTAATTCAGACCAGACCACCACCACCTCAAACCCAACTGGCTTTCTTCCAATCAACCCATTACTTCGCGACCATCCCTCTTTCTTGCCACAGTCGGCAATTGATACCCTCCAGCTGTTTCTCAAACAGGGGTTTCATCATATACCATGTCAAGACCTTCAAGTCCCGCAAGGCGAACCAACGCCGTTGCAGATGAACCTGGATCAGGAACCTGTTCAGTCCTTGAGGGTAAGCCGGTTAAACCGCTCTTCCTTTCCCCACTCCTCTTCCCGCGGTTCCTATTTCCTGTGTTGCATGGCAGCGCCCGCATTCTCCTCCTCGACAAACAGGCGATATCGACTGTCAAGGATTAGGTCATTATGTCCCGCAGTCAGGGATGAGGAAGAACAGCAAGACCACGCGGCACAATGTGTCATCCAGCATATTCAGGTTTTGGGTTCAGGTCGACTAAAAATGTGGGTTGCCTGCAGGTGGTTGGTCAGTGATTGGTTCATGGTATCCATATTTGTAACAGAAAAACGAAATTTATGAGCCATTTGCGAGGGAAAATCTCGTCATCGGCATACAAGTAAAGTACAAGTGAGAGAAGAGAAAGGGAGTGAGATAGTAGTATAAGAGAGTGAGGCAAACACCCGCATATCCTATGCTGTAGTCATCCATTCAATGGAGCACGACATTGAACTAAATAACTATGTATTAGTCTATCAGCCTCTCATATGCATACTTTGCCCTCGCCAACTAATTTTTATCGTCTAATCAATAGTGTCATTCAACATTCTGAACTGTACTGTGGGATCAGGAATCTTGGCCCTGCCCTTCGCACTCAAGTATGGCAATCGAATATGCAGGGTTATTATGTGCCGTAAGAATACAGGGAAATTACATACAGAGAGGGGTTTAGCGACCATGATCTAACTATCCGCAACGCGTAAATCCATACTTTTCTACAGAGAGAGTGGATTCGGGTTGGGCCTTGCACTATCAGTCGTAGTCGGGATTTTATGTTGGCTCGCGCTCTACATCCTCATTGTTTCAGGACAGCGCATTGGAGTCTACAAGTATGCAGGACTATGTGAAGGTAATTTGTGTAGACGCAGGATGTTTGTCAGTGGCAAAAAATGACCACGGTCTGATACGGGATGAATACTGTGCCAATAGCAACAATGGGCACGTTTGGAAACTATCTGTTGAACGGAGTCATCTTTTTCCAATCGGTCGGTTCCTGTATCACGTATATGATTGTCGTCGGAGACACCATTCCTGTAGTCCTTGACATTGTTGGCATCAACTCCACGCGGCGATGGGCTATCTTTGTGTCCTCTTTGGTCTTCGTAAGTCTACTTGCATATCGGGAAACCATGCGGGTCCATGGTATACTTGACAACTGCGTAAAAACTTATATATTCGTTCCTCCTATGTATCCAGATTCTACCATTGCTATTCTACAGATCGATTGGATCGTTGACCAAGGTGTCCATTGTCTCAGTCGCAACATTGCCACCAATTTTGCTTGCAGTCGCTGTCCGCGGGGTCCATTATGCACCGGAACACAAGCGATCATACGCGTTTGTAGGCGATAACGTCTTCCCGGCCATCGGTATCATGGCCTTTGCTATGCTTTCGACTCAGGTATAGGGCCTAGCAAGTTGCATCGTCTTTTCTTTGGATCAGACTGTTAGATACTAAACCGTGATGATATACGCATTATCTAGACGGCATTCTTGAACTTTACGACCATGACTCAGCCGACTCGTAAGGCATGGGCTCAAGCTACGAGTAGCGCAGTTTTCCTCTCATGGCTGGTCTCGTTTGTCTTTGCGGTCTTTGGATTCATCGCATTTGGTTTCGATGTCGAGGCCAATATCTTCAACTCCTTCCCCATGACAGATGGGCTCATCAACTTTGGGCGCGGTCTGCTTGGTTTCTCTATGTTCCTGACGTTTCCACAAGCAGTACGTTTTTCAGTTTCATTCGGGATTACTGCTTTGCTATTCAGAGAGCATCGGTTTTTAACGTGATATATATCATACTGCAATTGTATAGTTTTACCCTGCCCGATCGGCCCTTCACAGTTTGTTTGGCCACGAGGACAACGTCAAAATCCCTACGAACAAAGAACACATCTACACTACCATCGCTCTCTTTATCCCCATTCTCCTCTGCGGAGTCTTTGTTGTTGATCTTGGACTCCTGTACCAACTCGTCGGAGGGTTCTGTTCCACCTTCCTCGCCTACATCATCCCCGGTGTCTGCTACTTTATCATCTTCTGGAAGAAAGACTTTGCTTATAGTGGCGGAAAACTTTCCAAGTCGCCTTCGAATGACGAGCAAGGACACGGTCGTAACGACGATGACGATGAAGACTCAATCGAGGATGAGGAGGAGGAGAGACTGTTAAAGCAGAGGTTGGCGGCAGAGAAGAAACTTCATCCAGGACATGAAGAAGAGGCGACTACGCCATTGAACGAACCGCAAGTTACGTCCTACGGAGCCACATCCCCAACGCTTTCGTCGACGTCATCTGCAGATACTGGCTCTACTATTGCGACTTCCATCAGACGCTCAAGCAAAGGCGGTAGAAAGACAGAGCTGTGGATGGATATCGGCGCAGGTGTTCTTCTAGTCTTCGGAGTGTTTGTCATGGTCATCTCGACGACCATTACGCTTAGGAAGATGCTCGGAATCGCGTAAAACAGTGCCAAGATAGTTTTGTTTTCACGCCATCACTTAGATTGGACTCTCTGGCGTCAGTGCATGTATATTACCGTTAAAGTCATACCCATTTTATCTCTGTGGCACTGTCTATCAACGAACTCGTCTATCTCCATTATTTCCATGAAGCAGCCCAAAGTGCCACGATCGCCCACACAAGAACACAGGGTATTCCCGCTACGCAATAGGTCCAAAACAAAACCTCAGCCATCTCCTTTTCCATAAAATCATTGATGGTGCAGATTTGAATCAAGTTAATCGCTGTGGGAGACGACATCAAAATAACCAGCGTCAATCGGAAGGTTGGATCTTCTGTCAGGACAGGCGAGAGACTGGGTGGACAGAATAGGACAAGGGGCAGGGAAACAAGGGGCATAAGGACCATTCGGCCGACAAGGATGAAAACTTGAGGTTTAAGCCAGCGCAGACATCGCGGCGGCGGGGAACCTGTGACGCCATGGTGACTTGATGGAGGTATATCAAGAAAAAGTGAGATATTGGTGATTGTAGGAGACGCGGTAGTAATCAAGAGTGGGCGCTCTTCATCGTCATATTCTTCTACATCGTCGCTGGAGACAGGCCTAGGTCTAGCGCTTGGCTGTTGGCTTGAAGTCTCATTGACAGCTCCTGTTCGGCTATTCGACTCGTCAGTTGATGGTGTAGAAGAGGGCGAGGAGGGTGAACCAAAGCTGACAACTTGCGCCCCGAGGCACAATAGGATCAATGGGATCGCAGCCTGTCCGCAGCTCTCGAGTGGCCGAACAACGAAGGTGTAGACTCTGGAGTCATGGTCGAATAGCAGCTTCTGAAGCGATGGGATCAGTCCAACAAAAAGGGCAAGGATGGCTGTAAGAAGTGGGGGTATCATCAATGGACGGATTTTTGTCCAGATGTGCAAGGCTAGACGCTTCAGTCCTGTGGACATCTGTTGCTCTGGATCGACGTGCAAAGAGCGCGAAGTTGACTCGTGTGCAAAAGAATTCATGTCGCGTGCTACAGCGTGTTCTGTGTCAACGATGACATGAACTTCGCGAGAACTGTGAGAGACAGCGTCATGCCGGATACTGCGAGCAATCGATTTGACATGCGGTGAATTGCTATCGCCTGGGTGGTTCGCGAGCAGATTAATTCCATAAGACCACCGCACAAGGTTGTCGAATACGTTGTATAGCAGAATATATGATATACCTCTACCTCAAACGATCGTAAACAATATAGATGGTAAGCGGCGATTTTTTTTTTTTTTTTGCCGAAAATCGCGAAGGAATTCATATTACCTGGAAACAATCTCCTCGCTCGTGTCGTTTTCATCTCTTAACAACGTCGTTTTTGCAGCACTGAACGCCAGACTTTGGATCAACGCAATCGGGAGCGAATTGTTATTGCAGAACATAATCCCTCCTGTCACGAATCTTGTCTCTGCTTTTGAAAATCTCAACAGTTTGGATCCAGCGATGGCAACGGTCCAGTTGATGAGGGAAAAGAAAACATAGAGGACAGGAATGGGCCAAAACGCCACAAATAACTTCCAGCTGATTGCTGAAGCCATCTTGGTAAAGAGCAGACAAGGTGTCATAAAATACAAGTTCACCAGCGATAGCGACTACACAGAGAAAGAAAGGTAGGCGATGAGTGCACGGTTTGACTTTGGGACGGTTCACGGTTGGTCAATCTAATACATGCCTTTTGCACAGGACGCGGTAGAAGCCCGGCTTCTGTTAGTAGGACACCGCAGAAGACCACCACAAGCACTTGGCTGGCAGCCTATGACAATCCAGTGTATAACGTGAGCAACAGTTGCGACATCATTTAGATACGATGAACAAGGTGAGCATCGCTGGCGCGAAGCGGTTTGGATTCACGTTTTATCCTATGTTATGTTTCCCCTCTCTCGAATGACCCCTTGCATGCAAAGGGTGTTCCCAGCGGTTCCTCAACCCCACCCTTCTCCCATGAAAATAGCGACAAATGGACGTTGCACAGATCCTTTTTTCTCCTCCGTTGGTATTGCTTGATTCCGGAAGGTCAATTGACCTGTCCAACCACAAATAAATTACCCAAACAGGGTGAAGAGTCGAAGTAAATTCTTCATGCAAGGCAAACACGACTGAAACCATTAACCGATAAGTTGAAAAAACTGCCCGAGGAAATAGAGAATGGGCATTCCGAATGGCAGGTTCATGTTCATTCACCTCAATTGCAGCTCCTGCAAGTACACCGAAGTCCATTTGGGTATCAAAATCAAAGAGGAGCGAAGAGAGCGCAGTGGAAGAATAGTACAGAAGAAAAAATTGCATGGCGCGCTATTTAACCCTATTCTGTTTCTCTCTGTCGATGCGGCGCAAGATAGTGCAAGAGCGATCGCCAGGGGATGGTTCCCACAGAAGATGGCCAATCGGGGATGGATGTACAATCGGATGAGCAGGTACCACCCAATGTACATGCCTCTCTGATAACTGATAGGACCGATGCTAGTTCAGAACGACATTCCTCGCCGTTGCAGACACTTTGAGGCGTCATTTTGCATTGCGAAAAGAACGAAGGGGATTGCTGTCACCTGAATATCTCTTGGCAACAACCGTGCTTACGGCAGTAGTCAAGAATGTAGCACGTCGCCGACGAACATCGGTTATTTCACTTTTAGTACATCCGTCATCCGTCCGACTAAGTTCAGATAAGTGACGGTGCTGGAAGCATGTTTATCTATCATGAGTCCTTAAAAATTGGCTCGTACAACTCCCCGCCAAATCTCTAGACTCGCTGCCATTTTCCTCATCGCACTCGTGGTAGAGGATTAAGATCGTAAAACTGGATGGTAGCATAGGGACAAACTTCATAAAGTATGACAAATATGTTTATTCCTATTCATTTGTTAGTCAGTTCATTTTTCTCGGGGCAGGTTGTTATCCAACAGCTCTTGTCATCATGTTTCCTGATCTCTTATTCCTCCCTTGTAGCCTCGTAACCAGTGGTCTTCAGATTCGACTCAAGATGGTCGAGGATGAATGGATACACATCCTTGTAGGCTTTATCACCTACGATACAGTCCAAGTGGCCATAGCCCGGAATCAGCTCTCTTCTGTACAGTCCCTTGTAGTCATATGCCATTCCCGTCAATGGCAACGTGTCTCGCAGCTGCTCCACACTCTTCAATGTAGACTCGGGAATAAAGACCTGGTTCTTTGCGCCATGGATAAACAACACGGGGATGTCACCAAAGGCTTTCTTCAGGTTCTCGGGCGTGACCAAATCCTTGCCATCCACATCCATCAATGTTTGCTTCTTGCACCAGCCATCCACCAATCCCTTAAGCGACTCGATGTTGATCGATCCCAGAATCTCCTCCAAGTTGTCATGGAAATTATTGGATAGCTTGTCGTGTTCCCAGAGCAGACCGTAGCAGAACGAGGCGCGGTGGCAGATGGCGTTGTTACAGTACTCGTGCAGTGGCATGGGCAAGAATCGCAAGGTGTTGTCAATGGCGCGGTCCAATAGAGTCACCTTTTGCGAGGGCGCCGACTTGTCGGCCTCTGACTGCGGATTTTCGTGCTCCGAGACTGAGGGCGATGGAGAGTGCGTGGCGCAATCAAACTCATCCTGGCGCAAAACATTCTCGAACAAGGGCACGAGCTGCAAGCTCTGTTTAATCTTGTTGGCAGTCGAGATCAAGGGACGGGTGGCAACCTGAGAAGAGACGACCGAACCGACGCCCTCGATCTCACCATTCAGCATACCTGCCCACAAAGTCACAGATCCGACACAATGAGCAACGACTTGGATATTCTTGACACCAGTCTCCTTCAAAATGATCTTGATCGCAGCAGCATGATCGTGAGCACCGCCATAGACAGGCGACTGACGGTGAGAATCCTTGACCAAGATTGACATGCGCCAGTCAGAGAGCCAGACATCATAGTCTTGGGCCAAGAGGTAATCGCACAGGTTGTGGGGAATCAAATCGGTGGCGAACATTTGGGAGCTAACAGAAGCGCCGTGCAGCTATTTGATCGTGTAGATAATATGAAGTTAATGAGAGTCACCTTAACTGATAATTAAACATAAAAAAGTGGCAGGACTTACCAAGAGGACAGGTCCCTTCTTGCCTTTGTAGCGGGTCAGGCGTGTCTGGAAGCCGTCAGACGAGATGACTTCAAATACTTGAGCCTCAGGGCGCTGGCGAGGGAAAGATTTGCGAGTGTGCGTATCCTCTGGGTACTTGAGCTCGTTCAGGAAAGGCAAGTACGTCTTGACGGTGGAGTTAATGGCTGACACGCCAAAATCCTTGATCGCCCTCAGGTTCGCAGCAATGCTGGTGCTGTCGCCCTATACCATACCAAGCGCATTCATTATCAACACACATAGTCTAAAATCAAGAAAAACGAGAACGGAGCATAGTGTCCATAGTACGCCATAACTTACGCGAAGAGATGTGATCTGGCTGAAAAAGTCCTCATCATGCTCTCCGAGTTTGCCACGGCCAAAGACCTTTTCGACACCATCCTCGATCTTGTACACGGTCACAAGAACCTTCGATGGCTTGATCCAGCCCTCCAGGACATGTCCCGTCTCAATAGGCTTGCGGCCCTCGAAGCTGTATCTCTCGCCAGAGGCACAGAGCAATACCATCCTGTAATGAAGCGCGCATTCGTCAGCGGGGTCATCCTCAGTACCAGTGAAAACGGTGAACACACCGTTCTCGATCATCATGGGCTGGTCCGACAAGGCTCTACAGGAGACAGTTCCAGCGATCCTAGCACGACGGTCCGTCCTCTTCAAGAAGTCTTCAATGGGGCCGGTGGAGAGAGTGAGGACCACATTCATGGTCGAGCCTGCCGATCTCGCCTGGTTATCAGCAGTATCAAAGTCCTCGGTGAGGATAACAGTCGAAAGATGGCCCTTCAGCATCTCAGTGAAGCTGATTCCTGCCTTCTTATGTTGCTCAGTCTTCTCGGGAGTCTTGCCCCAGGAAGAAAACACGGAAGGGAGGATTCTGCTTGACTGCGCTTCATCCTTGCCGTCGTCATTCTCGTCGTCGCTAATATCGCCGGGGAATGGTTCAGCCACGACCAGGCCGCGAACCTCGCCCTCAGTCGAGGCGACATCCTTCAGCGCTGACTTTCTGAGCGCCTGAGCCCAAGCATAAGCTTCCGGGTTCGCCTCCTGCTCGTTGTATGGGATAGGGAACTGAGGTGTCTTGAAGTCAATGGGCACTAAAGTAGGATCGTACTTGATGGTCCAACCACGGTCGCGTGCTAGGAGGGTACAGGCACGCTCAGCAAGAGCGGAAATGGTCAAGAAGGGGTTCACCCCCAAGGAAATGGGCATCACTGCACCATCCATGACGTAGAGACCCTCATAGACCTCGTCACCTTGACCGGTGAAGACCTGGCCCTTGTGGTTGATTACACCGTCAGCGCCTGTGCGTCCAATGCTACAGCCTCCGATAGGGTGAACGGTGACAACAGCGTCATCTGTGGCAGCAGTCAATGGATCACGGACATAGGTACCGCGAACAGCCTCAGCTAGGGGTTCAAGGAGTGTATCCAGTCTCGAAAAGTTGCGACCGGAGCCCACACCGGGCCAGTTGATGCGGATGCGGTCGTCCTGGAGATTCAATTCACCACGAGCGTCATCGTGGGACATGACTAAGAAGGTCTGCGTATTTGCCATAGCTCCTCTATAGACACCGGCGACATACGATGAGAGCTCGCGTGCATTTCTGCCAATCTTTTCCTGGAAGGTCAGGTCCTGAGCTGTCTTCAGCGACTTGCTCGATTTCTCGCTCATAACTTGGTAGATGGTTCTCAAGAAGAGGGCTGCCTGGGCAGGGATAGCACCTTCCTCAACGACATATCCGTCCATGACGTTGGGTGTGTCGCGATAGTCGATCAATCCTGTGATAACGGGACCAACCTTGTGCTCAAATTTCTTTGGATCCTCGTCTCCCATCGAGACTCCGTTCACGAGTGTCTCACCATTGTAAGAGAATGCCAGGAACTACGTCAAAAGAGGAAACGATTGAGGGAAAAGAAATAAGATGTTGAGTGTCTTGCATCAGCCCTGTATTTTCACATGGTGTTCGAACACTGAGAGCATTTATGAAGGTGCCGCAGCCAAGAATCTGTCATACGCCATGAATCATGGCTCTCCGTTTTCCCACACGCCCAAACTTACATCGCCATTTCCACTGAAATGCTTGCCCACCTGATCGGAGGTCTGGAATCCGTTCTTTTTGGATCGCAGCAGGATCTCTGACGAGCCCAGTGCGCCGGCTCCCAAAACGACAATGTCAGCAGTTACAAACATGGGTGCAATTGACGATCCATGCTCAAATAAGAAGGCCTCTCGGCTCTGCTCCTGCCACTCAAAGTAAACAACATATGACCCAGGCTGGCTGGAATTCTTGCCGGATTTCTCGACGCGAACGACGTTGCAGGCAGTGAAGATCTCAGCACCATGGTTCCATGCATCGGGAATATAGTTCAACAACGTCGCATTCTTGCTCCAGTCGTTAATTCCAGTTGTGTCATTGCCTGTGAGCGTGCTGGCCTTTTGGAAGACGCCTGCGGGATTAAGCCCATCCTTAAAGTGCACAGTAATTGGGGGTCGGACAAAGCGATGGTGAACACCAGCACCCTTGGCCTGGGCCTCGAGAGTGGCAAGTTTTGGAAGAACTGGCCAGTCTTCCGGGTAAGGAGTAGGCTGGAGCATGTCGGTGGCATGCTGGAATGACTGCTCCAGGAGCTCCTTGTCCTGAGAGATCTCTTCGGGCCAGACCTTGTCGTTCCAGATGCGAGGCTCAGGCCTCAAGGCTGTGTTGGCGTTTAGGAGCGATGTTCCTCCAAGACTAGTACATCATCATAGAGTTATTAGGTGGACTCGCACTGTGAGAGCAGTTACAAGGAAGCAACACTCTTTTTTCCATCCAACGGTTCACACAATGATGATGATGTCGTCGTGAATGAACTTACCCGCAGGCAACGAATGCCCATTGGTCCTGGTTCCTGTGAATCTCGTACAGTCCAGTTCTCTTGCCCTCATGGCCATGCTCGCCATTGAACTGAACCTCCGATGCTGCCGTGAGCGTTTCCTCGGGGAATTCGCCAGGCCAGCGCTCCTCACCACGCTCGAGGATACACACACGCTTGCCTGCACGGGAGAGACGCGAGGCTGCAATAGAGGCGCCGTATCCGGAACCGATAACGATTGCGTCGTAATGGCTCTTGAGCTTTGACAGAGGAAGGCTGAGCCTTGGAGGGCGGTTCTTGTGGCTAGGCATGACTTTTCACACTTTTTTTCCAGGTTTCGGATATGTACAACTTTTTTTTTTTTTTCAGGAACCAGGGGTAG
>MU616840.1:0-37271 GCA_025201705.1 Dissophora ornata | reverse complement strand
TGGAGAGAGGGAAGAAAAAGGCATTTTGGACTTACCTGAAGCGTCCAATGGTGGCGAATGGAGAGGAAGAAAAGAGAAGAGAAGAGAAGAGAAGAAAGAGGCTCGCTTTTATACTCTTCCGAGTCAAAGAAGCTTCCGGCTAGAATGGTGGCGCAAATGAAAGCGCAATAAACAAGCTCTGTGTATCGAAACGAGATGGACCGTGGTGGATGACGATCGATAATTATGAATAAACAGGAGCGACGCAGAGCTACAGCTTTGCATTTCGGTATCTTGGATCAGAAAGCTAGGATACACCAGCGACTTGAATAAAGTGACGTGGCGGAAATTGACGACCATCATTGCATTGCAACTGCAAGAACAATCGAGAATTGAAGACAAACCTTTCAATGGTTCCCGTGGTACCAGCGCATCTACTGTACAGGAACCTTGCGTGGATGCTATTAAAGGGGGGAGATCGTGCCACACAGAAGAAATGCCATGAAGAACAAAATCAGAAGGACAGCGAGTAGTCGAATTTTTAAAAGACATTGTTGCTTTGATCACTGTTTGTAAGTGGAATCGTTGTACGGGTAATCAAGTTCAGAGTCACTGAGGGACTTCATCGCAGTTTCTTGAATCGAAAGAGGGGTAAGAGACAGCGATGTCTTTGTTCTTAGTTCCTCAATCGACGACTTTGTATCTACCAAACAGCAAGATGGGTGTGTTCGGTCCAATGGGATGTTAGCGGCAGCCGCAGCGCAGCCATAGTGAAGGTCCAGCCTTACCAGCAGACATGCTACGCATAGGGAGAGTATGCAGCTGACGAATCCTGCCCAAAGCGCAATAGGCACTGAGGTCCGCGACCAGATATTTGGCGTCAAGATATCATTCAACGCACTTCCCAGTCGACTCACACACATATTGATACCAAGCGCCATGGCGAGTTCCTTCCCGCGAAAGCACCTTACTATGTTGCTGTGATGGCAGATTGAGCAACGGTCAGACTCTCTGCAGCGCCAAAGACTACCCTGCCTGCAAGAATGACAAGCATATTCTTTCTGTCGATTCGAAGACAAACGATCAAAATGTCCTAATGCGATGACCAAATCTGTCTGCTGCATAGCCACCTAGCAAGGGGAGGAGAAGGTTTAGAAGATACGCGTACTGGTTGTCAGGAAGTTCCATTATAGTCCTGCAAAGGTTTGTTGAGAGCAAGCGGATGCGAGTATTGCCCAGCGGATACTGCCATTGTGTGAAGGGGCTGTTCGCGATGACAGACTCTGGGTGTCTTGGAAGTTGAGAGTGGTGCTGCTTGTGTGGATTGAAAGTGGAGATGCGTGTGAGCTGTCCGATATTTGTAGGCGTTGGAGAGAACCTCGCGTGCCGAGCCATGGCGTTGTATACTGAGGGATTGGGGCACATTTCGTTGAGGAACGAAAAGGGAAGAGAGTGAGATTAGAGGGCCATAAAAAAGGACATGGCCAGAGGGAGGAATGAAGACTGGCGGTGGCATTTTAGGATCGAGCAGTGCGTAGGATTCGCTCTAATAACGTTCATTATTTATTACAGACTTTGTACTTCTTCGTCATTCCTCACATTCTGCACTTCGGCATTCATTAAACACACACAGACATACCCATCCTACCATTCACAAAAAATGACTGCCCCAATTCCCCACGAGACGGGCTATATCGAGGTTGGCCGCACCCGCGACAAGAAGGTGCCCATTAAAATCTACTACGAAAAGACCGGCAACGGTCCAAAGAAGCTTCTCCTCATCATGGGCCTGAACACGCCTGGCAATGCATGGGACTCGGTCGTAAGTGTCATTTCGAAGCTCGATTGAATTGCCAATGCCATCACAGGTCCCTGACCGTCTCATTCTGGGAAACCTCTTTCAATCGCAGGTTGAGCAATTTGCAAAGAACCCCGAGTTCACGACTGTGTTCTTTGACAACAGAGGAGTCGGTCACTCGGACGCTCCCAAGGGGCTTTATTCGTAAGTCAGCATCCCCCGCCTTCATGTCAAAATGCAGTTGCAGTAGCAATGCTTCCGTAGCGTGGCATCTCACGCCATTATCATTCTTTACGGAATAGGACATCGCAAATGGCGCAAGATACTCTTGAGCTTTTGGATGGCCTCGGTTGGAAGGAGAACATCCACATAGCCGGTGTCTCGATGGGCGGAATGATCTCGTTGGAGTTGGCCTTGGCTGATCCCAAGCGCTTCGCCTCGCTGGTTCTGACCTCGACAAATGCAGGTCGATCGCCTCCTCAGCTCGTTACAATTTCATTCCTGTCCCGCGTTGTCCTTGTCAAGGATGCCGACGCACGCATTAAGCTAATCTTGGAAACCCTCTATCCCAAGGTATGTTTGCCAAGTCTACCTCTGATGTGTGTTTGTAAATGTCTTGTGATCGAGAAGAATTACGTCGGCTCGGCGTTCTCTTGCATGTGCCCTGGCTGTGTGCTCACTCATTTATTCACACACACCCCTGTCTAATTACGCGTCATTTAGAAATGGCTGGAGCGACCGGCACCCAAGCACACGAGCTTCAGCACCAACGAAGAGATGGCAGCAGCGGTAAGTGGTAGCAGCGTACAATAGCTCCAAGTTGCGACTCGCCTCCTGGCGACCTGTTTCTCCAATGCCAAAACGTATCTACCGGCTGAATATTCATCCACCAATCACATCATATCCCAGCGATCACAGCTCCCGATTCCATAAGCTCACACCATCTTCAACGTCTCCACGTAAACGCATTTGTACCCGTGTTTAGACCTTGAAAAAGAGATTCGCGAACACACCCCTACAGCCCTTCCACGCGAACATTGCCCAGTCTTGGGCAGCGCTCCTCCACCATGTCAGCAACAAACGGCTGGCTCAAATCCGAGACTCTGGACTGCATGTCCTTGTCTTGACGGGCACGAGCGACAACTTTGTTCGACCCTCGGGATCATACCATCTGGCAAAGGAACTCGGATCTCCTTTGGTTGTCTTTGAGGGCTCTGGACACGCGCTTGCTGGCGAACACACTGAGACTTACTGTCGGTTCCTGGAAGAACTGATCGAGAAGGGCAAAGACGGTGTCTTTGAAGTGAACCACAAGTTGTAAGCGGTATTCCAGGCTGCAGCTCACTATTTTAGTTCTCATCCTTAATCCTTGAGATACCCCTCTGAAAATAAAATAGAAAGAAGGCCCGGTGTTTATTTGTTTATTTGATCGTTTCTCGCAGCAGAATACAATGCCTCTGGTGGACATGCAGAAAAGCTCCCTTTCGAAAGCATCATTATCGCGATGAGAGTCTATTTATTTCCTGGTCGTTTGGGGTCTTTAGCGCACTCTCTGTAGGATTATTGAATTATGGGTATATGTTTTGGGGTTATGTATGTATAAATGTATCTACACTCTAATCAGCCTGAACTTCGATTTGAGGGTCTTCTTTGGCTGAAGAGACGATGGCGATGGGTCTGCCACTTTACTGGGGTAATCCCATGGTCTGCTGGCCAGAGCCACAGGCAGGACCCACGTTGCAGAGATGACGACGCCCTTGCCCTGATCCTCAGCCTTGATCACGGACCACTGATATCCAACCCAGGCCGCGATGATTTTGGCAATCGGCACTAAAGCTTCCAAGCCGGGGATTCCGCTGACGGCTCCGCTGAGGATGTTGAAAAAGGTCTGACTGGTATTTGAGACGCGTTCGATGGTCTGCATGCACTTGTGAGGGACGTAGATCTCAAACCCCCACCAAAACGTGTAGGCGCTGATGGTGTGAGTTGGCGGTGGACGTTGCTGCAGTGCTAGGAATTGCCTCGTTATGGAGTTGATGGTAGCAACCAAGTAGGAGGGCGTGGTTGGGGCTACTTCTGTTGCTGCGGTTTGTTTTTCGATGGCGCTTGTTGTGCAGTCCAATTGAGATCTCCTGGTCGGGAGCAAAGCCTTCAAGGAAGCACTCCTGATGATGGGCATGGACGATTGGCGGCGGATTGTCGAGGTTTTGTTGCTTCTATCATCTTTATTGGAGGCGTCGGACTTGAGTTCCTTAGGGTCCGAGACAGCGACCATTGCCAGAAGAGAGGCCGCGGCCTGGGCAATCTGCTCCCCTGTGGTCAGGGGCTTTTTGGTTGCTGATGGGCCCACGGATGGCTTCGTATTTGTTGCCAGCCAAATTGACCCGAATCCAGTCCTCGTCTCCTTTGCATCCTTGATCCTCATGATCGCATGAATAGGGGCTGGAGGAGGAGGGTATGTTGGTGGAGGGTACGAAAACCACCACGACGCCGACGAGGGACCAATGCACGACTCCGGGTCCACGACACCTGTAGTCTGGTCGTTGCTCTTCTGGACGCCCCAAGACTTGTCGATCTTGTCCCACTCTGTCAGTTCGCTATCGAGCCGTTCTTGTTTCTGCTTCTTGATCCGCTGCTTCTCCGTGTGCTTGTTTTCCTTGTCGTCCTCAGCCCGACTGCTTTTCTTCTGCTTCAGTTTCGTGTTTGTTGTAGTTGCTGCGAGTTTTGTAGGGTCAGGCATAGCCTTCAAGATCAAGATGACCTCGTTGACCTTGGCAGCGTCAGCATGTTGTAAGGCGCTGACGACTTTCTTCTTTTGGTGTCCATTGACGTGGGCTTCATGATCGGCGCCTTGGAAGAAGGTGTGAAGTGTGGAGGAGGAAGTCGGAGATGCTAAGGATGTTGACAGTGAGTTGAAGGTAGAGATGAGCTCGGCGATGAAGAGCGAGTAGGACGGTTTAGACTCCAGAAGGCTGCCGCTAAGAGTGCTGGTGTTTAGAGCAGGGTAGGAGGAGGCTGATTTGAGATGTTGATGTTGATGTTTGGGCTGATGTTTGGGTTGATGTTGGGAGAAAATGTCCTCAGATGTCGCCAGCTTGATGGCCTTGGACTGCTTGAGCGTCTGGTACTTTCCAACGATAGTGGTCGACATGTCGAGCAATTAGGGCGTGATAATCAAATAATCAAACAAAAAAAGGATATGGTGCAAGCAGAACTGGGGGATGAGGAAAGAGGATTGGAGGAGAGTGAGCTGCAATAATAATACGGAAACGAGAGGTCGGGAAGGGGAGAGCTACTTGGCCTCTGATAGCTTTATATAATTCTCAGTGATGATGTTCGACTGAGGAACCCTTGGCTCCCCATGTGAAATGCGAGGGCCAAGCATGAACGAGCAACGTCAGATCCCCTGCATTTTCCTCAGACAGAAGGCACAGGGAACAAAGGGAATAACGCATAATTTGTTGTCACACAGTAATCATTGGCCACCTCGCAATCGAGATGGGACTTTCTTCCCAGCACAAAATTATCTTTTTGGCTCGGAATTCACAACATGCCATGCATACCATGCTAATCCAGTTGCATTATTTATTTTCCGTATGACAATTGAAAAAGGATCCGCGTGGCCTTCCCTCTCCCAAAAAACGGGAAATTTTCTGGGTCCTGCGGTGAGTCAACCAGACGCAACGGATGAGACTGAAATAAAGGTAGTCTAGCGCGTGGCATTTGCATGTAACGGGCGATATTCTAAACCAATCTGCACGCTTTCACACTTTGTGTCTAGCGTTGACTGATGCCAATGCCAAGGAGCTTCATCGTTCCCCGTTTCTATCGCTGTCCGTGGGCACATTGGGGCTTGAAGCATAGAGGACATGTTCCTAGTGTTCCTGTCCATGATTTAATAGCGACAGAGGTGCTAAGGAGAGCGACCACTGGTAGTGATTTCTGCCTAGGACGTGAACCACATATTCTTTTCTTTTACTGTGGGAGGCGCCACGTTTTTTCGTGTGTGCAAAAACTATCCGGTGAAATCATACATCACCAGGCACATGTCTAGTCATGTTTTCGTTTCTTTGGGAAACGTGGTGTGTGTGCGGGTGGATGCATGCTGGCTCATCGAGAATGATGATTTGTTTGGGCTCCTTAAGCTGGCATGGGCACGCAAGAGAAAAAAGGGGTGCAGGGAGAGGGGGAAGCCTTCCTGTAACCCTTAAGAAAATCTACATAGTCGAGCGACACACGCGACTGCAACTGCAGTCATATGTGGGCAGTGCCATAATCGCCACGCTGCTGAACTGAAGCTCCTCCCTTCGAAAGGCCATTAGAAAGTGGGGCGAGGCTATGTGAACATAACTTAGATAACCTGTTTTTTTCTTTTAATAGACATAGGTTGTTGAAGTGTAGCCATCAGAAGCGACATTTTAAGGCACAAAATCTTGGAGTGGAGAAAAACCACCTCCAATCCCAATCCAAAAATAAGTCTACATAGACCAGCATTTCCGCTTCCTGGCACCTCTTTGCATTTAACTACAGGATCGCTTAGCGATCTTTCGGTACATCTTACGTTCTCACCTTTGTTACATCAAATGAGAACAGTCGTACTCTTTTTTTGCTTTTAGTGAAAAACTAACAATAAAGCATGTTGCATGGTGTGGTTGCTCCTTTTCAAGGAGAATCATTCCGAGGTGAAAAAAATCAAAACAAATCGCGTTGTGGTTATCTGCTGGAATACAACGCCAGTCGACTTCTAAGAGTACTGGAGACACATGTACTCTTGAGAAAACAATAATGTGGAGGAGGATATGAGCGCTGCGCGACAAATAGATAGGATCACCATGAAGATGCCTTATCCTCGACTGTTTTTCGCTCCGTTTTTTTTCTGTGGATAGTAGGACACGTGAAGAAGGAAGCTGAATATGCAAAAGTTTCGATGTCGAGCTGTAGTGGCATCAACTGACTAGTGGCATTACTGCGGATGCCATTGCTCCTCTTAGCAAAGGTCCTTTGTTTAGTTCCTTTGAAAAAGAACGGAAGAGGAAAATGGGAAGATCCTTCGCTCGTTGCTACTGTCTCCTTTGCGCTACCCCTGCCTATTCCCATTTCCCGTCCATGTCCTGTTTTGTGATGGAGATACGATGGCTCTCCCACTGTCCATTTTTTTTGCTTACGATACCCCGATAGTGCTGGCGTGCCCTGTTCTCGTCTCATTTTCATTCCTTTAGTCCTTTTCTCCTTCTTTTTTTTTTTTTTTTGAGTTCATGTCCCCTGGATGTCAGCAAAAAAAGACAAAAAAGACAACGGTAAACATGATGCGAAGGAGTGAGAGGGTTAAAAAAACACACACATACATATAAGGAGGTCGATGAAAACGGCAACGGAAGCATTGTAAATGCAGAGCCTTTGTAAGCCATATTGTTTTGCTATAAAAAGAGCAAGGGAGTGAATACTCGATTTCAATGAAACCTCCATGTCCACGCAGTAAAAATACACTATTTTGAAGTGCGCGAATGACTGGCAATCGACTGCAGCGGATTAATGGCTGAGAAAGTATCGAGGGTGCAGAAAGGACATGAATTAAGGCCGCGGTATGGTTTCCTGGTGCTGTTGTGGTTGTTCTTCTAGCACCGGTTGTTATTATTGTGGTATTGCATTGACTGAGTGCAGGATTCGTTGTTCGTGATAGAAAATGTCGTGCAACCACATAGACCAGTGGGACACTGCAGCGATGTGTTGGATATGTTTTCGAGGCTGTACGTCGCACGCGATACAGCGTCCAATTAAACGTCTTGGAAGGACGCGTTTTTAGGCCTCTATTCAATCTCGCGTATCATGTTTACACGCATTTGCATACTTATTGGACTACGCCCACCGTAACCACACTTTCCTGCATGAATGAAAATTCATCGAGCGAATCTGACAGAGAGCAATCAATTTGTAAAAGTCCCGTTAGCAACGAAGCTGTCCTAAAAAGAGAGTGAGAGAGAGAAAGAAAGGCAATACATCATACCCTCCTTTGGCAGCAGAATCTGGTATGCCCTCCAAGATGCAGCTGCACGATGGCAGATTGCCCGCGCCGACTCTTGTGTGTATGATTTTCTTACCCGATAATCCATTCGTTCCTCCCCATCCCTTCTTCCCTTGTAAAGTGCTCTGGTTGGTCCTGAGATCGCGCTCGATTCCTTCTTTTCCCATACTCCCCTCTCCATCTTTTCGTGACGCACCTTTCTCCTGACCTTCCAGCCACGTTTCTTTCATTCAGTTTACAGATATCCGTTGGTCCGTCCACTTTAACCACACAAAGCGCTATTGCTGACAACCTTCGACTCAGCTATGCACTTTCGATACCCTTTTGAATGAACACTAAGTTCTCTCCGTCCGACATCTACCACCTTTTTTTTACTTTTCGAGAGTTCCTTCGCTGGGAATTTCCTCACATACCAGAGTCTCCTTTTGCCTCACCTGTCGCTTTCTCCCCACATCTGCTCCCTTGCATCTCCTACTTCCTCCCTGTCACCAACTCTCCGCGTGTCCAGGATACCTCTGCACCTCCTGTATCTTCTCCTTTTTCATTCCCACCCTAGAACGCACTTGCAGCTCTTATCCTCGTCGTCATCACCCAGGTGGGACACCTTTTTTTTTTTTTTTTTGTTCAGCCTCTCTCGTGGTTTTCCTGTCCGTTTCCTCTTCGTTATCTCGTTCGGTGTGTTGTTCCAGGTCACTGATCCCATTCTGCTCTGTGTAAGAGACGAGGGCCGCGCGAAGGTCCAACTCTGTTTTAAAAAAAGAAAGACGTTTGTTCAAGCCATCACCTCCTTTCTTCTTCCATTGCTTCTTTTGTTGTCTCTTGTAGTGCTACCTCTCTCCTCTCTTCTCCTCCTTGTCTCTCCACCCCCTCCTCTATTCTCCCCTGCTTCCCTCGTTTTTTTTTATCATCAATTGCTAGTTTCACTCTCTAGCAGGCGTCTTGATTCTTTGAAGGACTAGTCTATGCCCAGGGTATTTTTCATTTTGTAGCATTTGTTCGCTATGCTTTTGACTTCACTCTCACCTGCATTCTGCTAAATCTCCATCCACGTTTCCTCCATTCTGAAATTGCTCCGAATTCGATTCCGCGCATCTCTACTTTCCTTCCTCTCCATTCACGTTCGTACCACGTTTTATTGCTTATTATTATTTTTAATTTTTCCGGAAACGGTCTATCCCTGATCTGACTTACTCCACATTCATCTCGCCCTCCCCACACCAGACAAGGGCCAGGGCCTGTAAGCCAGGTCTTTGCCAGTGAGGATCACCATCCCTGCCACCATCTTCTACGGTGTTCCTGCATATAATTGCCTCCCTGTCTACCAAGCATTCTCTCATCTCTCAACAGGCAACAAAGAACCCAACACTTTTGATTATAACGTTTGAAAAATCCCAAGGAACGGCGCTTTGAATGGTTGGTCCTGAACGCAGACGACTCTTGACACCGAGTGCAGATGTCGATTCAGAAGCTAATGCCACTGAGGATAATCGTCAAAGCGCACAGACTGAGCTTGCAGATCCGTCGTTGCCAGTTTCGCGCCGAGGGGCAAATGAAGCAGACGCGGCACACATGGACGATCCCCACGGAACAGCTGCCATGGCTCTTACAGCCCTCTCGTTGGGAGTGGGAGTTGTCGATAGAGACGCCAGAAGAATGCAGATGCTTTGCCCAAGAACACAGGCTGAAGCAGCAACAAGAGGTCTATCTTTCGAGGTCGCACAAAGGAACTCAAGCACAGCTTCAGTGACGACATTCACAGGACAGGAGAGAGAAGCACAGGTCGACTCTGTCGCAGTAGCGGGATCAATACACCCCGAGGGACATCAGTTTTATCCCACAACCTCAGCACCGTCACCACCGCAATCGGTTGCTATGACCTCGTCCTTGTTAACAGCGACCATGTCCTCGACTACTTCATCTGCCCTTGACCCACCTCTCCAAGAATTCGGGACTACACGTCATACCCCACATGTTCCAGGGGAGAGGATGCAATCTGTAAGCTGGCTATTCGATAATTACATTTATAGAAGAGCGATCTATCCAAAGGGCCCTGTACTACTACCCGATGGAATGCTAACCTTATCGTCACCTGCACAACCGTCGTTGTTCATTCATGATACGTTAGCTATCGTATATGCTCAAAGACCGACTGTCTTTAGCTTCATTCAGCGCTGAGAGAGGCTGGGAAGAAATCCATACAGGCCTAGTTGAACGCCCACCGCTTAGCTTTCATGACGAGGAGTCGAGTCGAGTCCAGGAAGAGCGGCCATTCCTGCGTCACCCCAAATCAGAGCCCGCTCTCCATCGACCAGGAACTCGACAGAGTTCGATATCCACAACAGCCCAGTCGTTCGCTGGAGATCTCCACATGCATGACGGCGATCAGGAAGAACAAGAACGCGAGCTAGAGCATCGCTCCCAGCTAATGGAATCGCTGCAGTCCTCCTCCCAGCCTTATGACAGCACCTACCATCTAAGAGAGACCCGACCCTTTATCCCCTTGAAGCACTATACTCTCTCTCCTACCGTAGAAACTGACACTCTCAAGTCAAAACGGAAATACACCAAAAAGCCATCCATTTTTCAGTCCATGTTGGAAGTTCCCAACCAAGCAGAGCCTGAAACGAAGCAGGAGAGCGACCTGCTACAATCTGATCGCGGGTTGATTCTCAAGACCCAGATCCCAAAGAAGGGCAGGCCCATCTCCAAGCATTCATCCACCCCCCAAAGCACGCCGACCCTCTCCTCGTTTGGTGTTCTTCCCGCGAGCCATCCCTATTTCAGTTCCAAAACTGGAATATCCTCACCTTCTTTATCCATTTCAGGTCAATATCCTCCGGTCCGTCCAATCGACTGGCAGCAATCTCCTCCTACGTCTCATCCCAACCACTCCAGTACCTCAATGGACGACATCCATCTCCGGAATCCTGTTCGCCGACGTCCTGGCCGACCGCCATTGGCATCCACTATCGCCCGACATGCACACTCTCAATCTCATTCTACTCTACAGTCGGGCCCCTTTTCTGTACGGACTTCTCAGTCGCAGTTAGCAGGATCATCACACGAATATGACCTACAATTTCAATACAGAAGGGCTGCGGATCCAAGCTCGAATACTCGAGCGCCACTGCCATTCCGAGTACCGTCACCCCCACCCTCTGTAACATCATCTCAAAGACCGCTGCAAAATCGGCATAGCTATCCTCTCCCCCAAGAGCGGCGCCATAATACGCAAGATATTCAGAACCGTCTCGCAAGTTCTCCAGTAGGACACGAGCGCTCAGGTGAAGAGCAGTACTTTCAAAGTTCTACGCAGGACGAGGACTCTCTATCTTTGGGTGCAGGATCTTTTGCAGAGGGCATCCTATTCCAGACGAACAGTCGCAAGAGGGACAGTTACGGAACAGAGAAGCGTCGCTCTACAAACGACTATTACCGTTACGACGATGAGAAGCGTAGTATGCCATCCGTATATGACACCGATGACCGCGAGCAGGAGCAGTATTATGACCGATTTGAGCAAATGGGAGACAGGCGGTCCAGGAAACGACTGTCAAGATCAGACTTGGATATGTCTGTCCTGGAGAGGAGCCCTCAGGATGAAAACAGGATTGTACAGACTTGGCTAGGGTCCGGCTCAGAACGACACCGAGAGCACCCGCGGTCACTGGTTCTTCCACGCGGCCGAAGTGACTCGTCCTTACAGTCGATAACAGCTACTGCTATTTCTGCTACACCGCACCATCGCGAGATGGATATGCATGAGAGGGGCATGGAGTCCTATAGTAGCGTTCCACAAGATGCGAGAGCATCTCGCTCTATCGCTAGTCGCTCATTCCACGGCCACGCTCGGTCCTTAGATCTCACCAATCGCCAATTTTCTTTAGAACAGTCAGAACATCACGTCGATCATTATATGCATCATTCATCCGACCTGTCCCTTGATCAACATACTTCATCAAGCCGTCAAGAGCTTTCTGTACCTGGTTCCCGCATGAATCTTCACCCTACATCACCTCCTCTTTCCGCTTATGTTCATCCCGGTAGGCCGAAACTTTCAATACTAAACAAAATACCTGCAGCATCGGCTTTAGATCCATGCCTCAAATTATGGCCCGTTCTCACTCTCTTACTTATTCTTCCTTCTTCCCTTCGCCTGCTAATCTTGCCACTCTCGCTTCGAACATAACCGGTGCTCGACGCCTTTTACGGATCACTCTACAACACCTTTCACGTCACTACGTGTTTATCTCCTATCACCTTTATCCAATCCAGGAAGTAGTCATGGTGCAATCTCGCCAGATGAGATGCTTCTTCCACCTGGTGTCGATTATCAGGGCTACGATGCAAAGACAGCAGATTTTCCAACAGCTTTGAAAGCGGAGAGACTCGTGCACGAGATGTCCGCGGTAGACAAGAGCCAGAGCAGCACCCTTTCCGGGCAGATAAAGGCAGCAGGCAAGAGAGCTGCGAGGAAAGGATCTGGACCATATCTGAAAAAGCATCAGATTCTGCAACAACAACTTCATCAACTGCAGAGGGAGCAGGAGGATATTGAAGTGCAGATGGCATTGAAGTATCAGCATCAGCATCAGCACCAGCAACGCCAGCATTGGCGCAATGCCCAGGTGGACCCTGAGTTTTATCCGCAGCTGTATCACCACCAACTACAGCAACAACAACCTCAGCCGAGGCGACTGCCTAAGCAGCGAGCCTTGATGCGGTCCGAGAGCGCGTCCTCTGCGATTAATAGCCTCCATACACCTTCAGGATCTATACCGAAAAGCCATTCTCATCCACTGCTGCAACAATCACAGCAGCAGCAACAACAACCTCCATCCCAACAACCATCGCAGGCCAGACGGCGACAAAACCATCATCAACCAATATTGCTGCGGCCAGTGTCATTACCCTCCCTCACCGACTCTGGCTCGTCTTCTTTGTACTATAACCAACCTCCGCCAGGCCAACCTCTTTACCGATCCCTACATGCTCCATACTCGGTTTCTCCTTCAAGTCTCGTCAGCATCGCGTCCAATGCGAGCACTGGTACAGCGTCGACTTTGCACACCGCCGGGGCAGCTCAGTCGCCGACCGCGGACTTTTCTCAAGCACCGTCACCAATTCACTCTCCAACGATCTCATTATCAACACCGCCGCCATTTGCAGGCCCTAACCTCCATAGTCCACAGTATGGTCAGCATGATATGCATGGGTATTCTCAGCATCCTTATCATCATCACCGAATGCAGCAGCATCGACATCACGGTTCTGTTGTTGATGAAGGAGGTCGAAGGGTAAGTGGCAGTGGGGGTGGTGGCACCATGTCACAGTCGAGTTCAAGAGGCGGCATGAGTGCTAGTAGTAGCGGCACGACACTCGTCCACTCTACCTCCCAACAGTCTCTTCACCGTCATTCTGCATCGTTGCCTGATATCCCCCTGTCACAATCTCAACAACAGCATCAGTATTTTCCGAGCTACGTTGCGGACCCTACCCGTTCACCTGTCCATAGGCTGGTCAATCATACAGACGTCGCCAAAAAGATCCCCCCTCCTCTTCACCAAACTTCCTCGTCTTCTACGTTGCCTCGAGTTGCTCCTTCGCTCTCAATTTCGGATTCGAATCTGTCATCAGCCGCTGTTCCCGGAGGTGACGACGAGCCAGTACGGAGCCTTTTGGTCAAGACACCGCCGCGCGATGTTTAATACAAGTTTCCATTCTCTTCCTTTCTTCCACTGCCTGGCCTTTATTCCTTCTATTTGTTTTCTGTAATTATTCTATTGTCTCTCTTCACGTTGGTGGCAACAGCGCATATATAGAGCTTGATAGATGTTCAAAGTGAAGTGTATAAACTTTATATATATGTACATTAAACAGAAATAGAAGAATGGAGCTGTCTAAATGATAAGTTGCCGAGAATGGCCACTTTTGGTGCTTGGTGGATTATTATTACTATGAAGAGTTTTCTCTCTCTCATTTTTTTTAGTTTTGTTTTGGAGAAACAACCATTCGGAGCTCTGTCTTCTAATTCCACGTCGATTCTTAAAGTTCATTGTCGGTAGTCGTGCCACTCGAGGAATTCCTGCTCAAGATATTGGGTCGTTTCCCAATCAGTCGATTCCTCAATGCTCTTGACGCAAACACTGTCAGGTCGAATCCAGCCCAGTCAGAGTCCTGCAAGTCCTTCAAATCCCCAATTGTCATGATATCCTGGTTCTTGAGTTTAGCAAGCCATTCATTGGCCTTATCCGGCCCGCGATGGTACGCCATGGCGGTGTCATTCACCAAATCCTCGATAGGTGCATCCATGCTATACTCTAAAGATCAAAGGGGAAAGACAATTGCAAACATGAGTAACCTCTTCTAGTCATCACAAACAATCCAAAGGTCTGAAACAACTCATGCGACGCAGGGTCATAACATACCTTTGAATGGAAACTCTTCCTCAACGCCCCAGTCCGGGTTCGAGTTCTTGCGGCTCAGATTACTGGCGGTCCTTGCCAATGGTGTTGGGCTGACGATAGTATCGAGCGTCAGATGCGACACGTTTCCATGGGCATGACTGTAGTTGATCATCATGGGTGACGACGGCGTAAGTCCCGCAGTATCCTTCTTGTCGGTTGTTCCCGCCAGCTCGCGTAATATCCGGTTAATGTCGTGCGTGATGATTCTCTGGTATTTTTGATGAAGAACTTGCTCTTCAATCTACATTTCAATATTTAAAAAGTGCAGGTGTAATTAGCACCATCGATCTAACTCCAGTGAGACCCATACTAACACAAATAACAGCGCTTGAGATCTCGTACCATCTCATTTACGACCTCTTCTGCTGTGTCGGTATCGGCATTAAATTCAAACTTGACCGACAGCTTGTCCAGGCCCTTAAAAACAACCTGAAGCGTCAGGTGGTTTTTTGCTTCATTCGTCGATTGGACAACAACTTCTGGTTCTACCCCTAAAAATGGATCTTCGATCGCCTCCTGAGCCGAATATCTGGTCGAAAAAAAAGTAAACAAACAGTTCGCCACTCCATGCATCCTGTACATGTATATTCGTGGTGGCATATGCCCTCACCTCTCGTGTTCAGGAGCAAGACAGTGTTGTATCAGGCTCAAAATTTCGGTGTCGACAATCCTGCTCAAACACTCTGGTTTAAGTCCCTAATCAACAAACAAACAAACAAAGTTTAGTCAAAACGTCGAAAGGCAATGTTGTTAAGCAAGCTAAGCAAAGGTACTATGTTCTTTTCGACTTTGTTAAAGAGCATCCGCTTTACCTGTGAGACTTTTTTATAAATCTGTGCGGCGTTTTTGCATTCATTGTATGGATAATCACCAGTGACCATCTCCAGCAAACACATTCCGAAGGCATAAATGTCGACTTTTTCGTTGTATCCTTTCTCCTCGTACATCTCAGGTGCCATGAACTCAGGGGTGCCTAAATTTGACGTGTGAAATTGACCAAGACGATATGTGTTATAGCAGGTGCTACACTCGACATTTAACCATATCTGGTCAAGAACGTTGCACAAGCTTACCAATGACAGTGTACTTTTTGCCAATCTTCATCTTGGCCGTCCCCATATCGCCAATCTTGACTTCACCATGAGCTCCATTGATGAAAATGTTGTCGCATTTGATGTCGCGGTGAATAATTGGCGGGTCATACGAGTGAAGGTAAATGAGTCCCTTCAGAATTTGTCTGCACCAGCGCTTGATGACCTTGAGATTAGGGGATTGCAATTTGCGGATATATCTATGACATAGCAGCAAGATCAGAGATAGAGTAAACGTGTTTGTCAGCATTTTCTCCAAGAGACTTTGATCACATTCTCTAAGATGTTTGCAGTGGTCAAACCTACTCTCTCAAAGTGCCCGATGTCATGAGCTCGGTGATAAAAATGAATTCTGTGTTGCTGTACCAGCAGTCGTGAAAGTTGATGATGTTGGGGTGACGCACTCGTTTCAGGATCTCGACCTCCTGTGACAGCTCTGCATACTCTTGTTTTGTGGTCTGGAAACAATTCCAAGCAACCTCGTAGCCTTCCTCACGGTCAATGCCTTTGTACACAATCTTGTAAGCGCCCTTCCCAAGAACAGAGTTTAGCTGCAGGTATGACGAGGGTGACATCCAAAGAAAATAACCAAAGCGTAAATATTGTTAGCCTTCTTTTTCCATGATATTTAATTTTTTTAAATACACTTCAGTTCATATGAGGCATTTTTTTTTTTTTTTTTTTTTTTTTTAGCCTTCCTGTCCTGCGAGGGGAGTTGTTGCACAAGCAAAGTCAACAAAAGAGCATGGAGCTCCTTGTTTTCCCTCCTCTTTCTTTTTTCTTCTTTCGAATCAAGCCGGGCAGACCAGCCTTTTTATGTCGAATGACATAGGGACATGGGATCCTCCCGCTCATGTTGTCCTGCTCTCCTGCCGTTGCTTTGGCTGGGTAAATATGTAGATAGGACTGTTGACTCAAGGGTATAGTGCATGCAGTTCGTTTGTCCCAAGGTAGAACGAATCGAGCATGCAGAGGATTGAGGGTGGTCTAGTCTGTGGGCGGGTGGGCACGGCTGACGAAAGAGTAGAAGATACAAAAGTTGTGCTGCCCGGTCCGTTTTCTCTTCTTCAGTAACCCCGAAACTCATTTTCCATCCCTAATGCAATGCTCCGTGCCTCAACTTTGCTTGGATCACATATTTCCTGCAGCATACCTTTGCATATCGACCGTTGGGACTGACTTCGACGACCTTTTCTGTTTCGTTTTTTGAGTGATCGATGTACTCCGCTACGAGATGTTAAGCATAGATAACACGTGAATAGGAGACGAAGGTTGGTCTGGGATGCGTTGGTTTTGATGGGAGGGGACTGGCGCACATGAGATCCATGTAGGCACAAGAAACGTAGAATGGCCTTTTATCTCATAGTAAGCTGGGGTGACTTACCGAATGAAGAAAAGTTGCGCTCAGGCTCGTCCTCCAGGGTCGATCCTTCAGAGACACTCCGTGATACTGGGTCTGGCATGGCGGGCAGCTGCGAATAGATGGGAATCACGTTGGCTGGGATGATGGCTAATGTCGAAGAGGATGAATCTGGGGATCGAGTTGGTGTGAGGTAGTCGAAATCCGAGAGTGGAGACAGTAGTCGGAAGTACAACAGTGGGCACGAGAAAAAAATTATTTTTTTATCCTTGGAAAAAAAAAAAAAAAAATGTTTATCACAGCAAAGAGGCTTTGCACAAAAAAAAAAAATTCAGGAACATGCATGTGTGGGGAGGTGAACGTCGCACGCGTATTCACGCAGACCTTGTACCTCCGATACATGTCGTTTCGAAATGAAAAATGAAATGTCCGGTCGATGCGAAATATGGCTCATGCTCTACAGATTTGACATGCTGGTCATGCGTCTTACATCCATCCATCCATGATCGTATAGATCATTCTGTCGTGATAAACTGGCGTGAAGAATGCTCTGGCACCCTGGAGTCATGGCCTATGCGCTTCAATGACACGTCTCAAGTAGCTCGCGTCGACTTTCTTTTCGCGCTTGCCGCTCTCGTGCTAAATGCTCCCCAGGTTGTCGCATGGATAACCGAGTATGAGCCGCAGACCACATCCCACCAACGCGTAACTTCGACAGCACCAGTTTTCAAACGCGATCACGTTTTTTAAAAAAATGTGACGTCCTCTCCTCACGTGTCGCGCGTGGTCTGGATGCAAACCGTGTGCCGATGGATGTAGAGCATTTCTTCAACGGTGCCTGATCACTTCTAACGCACACACACCCCTTCTCTCCTCGATCTGAATCAATCTATCACTTTCGGCCGCCTTCCTTCTTCCCCTGATCCAATTGTTATTAAATTACACATAGCGACCGCACAATGAATCCAGAGGTCGAGCTGTATCCTATTGCCATCCTCATTGACGAACTCAGACACGACGATGTCAGTCTGAGACTCAATGCCATCAAGCGACTAAACACCATCGCGCTTGCCCTCGGACCACAGCGTGCCCGAGATGAGCTGATTCCCTTTCTTGATGGTATGATATAATAGTGCCGGCATAGGGCGAGAGTGGGCGGAAGAGCGTAATATCATTATTGCTCGTATGATACCAAGTCAATTGGGCTCTACAGATGCTATGCTGACGTTTGACTTTCCCCCTCCCTGTCAATGGGCGCTTACTCTACCATGCCTTGCTTTCCATAACAGAGTCTATCGATGATGAGGACGAGGTTCTCGTGACCTTGGCAGGAGAGCTGGGAGACTTTGTCGAGTATATCGGTGGCGCCCAGTTTGCGCACATTCTCCTGCCACCATTGGAGAACCTTGCCGCTGTGGAAGAGACCATGGTTCGCGACAAGGTATGCAAGACGGGTGGGAATGGTGTGCTCTCTCGATTACTTCTCTGTAAAGAAAGCGCCTGCAATAGTAGGGGGTGCACCGCGATAGTAATTTGAAAAAAAGGAGTACTAATCACGCTCTGCATCACACATCCCCTCTCCGTTCGCGTGTTTTCTTCTCCGAGCTTAGGCAGTCGAGTCGCTCAACAAGATCTGCCCTGTTTTGAGTCAATCCCAGCTGGAGCAATTCTACACCCCGCTGTTGAAACGCCTGAGCCTGGGAGACTGGTTCACAAGCCGTACCAGTGCCACAGGACTTTATGCTGCCGGCTACTCTTTGGCTCTACCAGCGACTCAAGAAGATATGCGCAAGTATGTTATATGTCATAAATGTCTTGGGGGTCCTAATCGTGGTGCTGCTTGAGGTGCTACTTGAGGTGCTACTTGAGGTCACTCACTGGTATGGATTATATGGCCTGTTCGTTTGTTAGGGCCTTTGGACAGCTCTGTATGGATGACACACCCATGGTTCGCCGCGCCGCTGCAACACATCTTGGTGTAAGAGTGATTGCTACATAATATGAGTCGGCTTTTAATAGTAATGCCTGTGATGCTCACTGCTAGCTGCTGCCCATCTCGTATCATAGGCGTTTGCCAAGAAGGTTGGCAAGGAACACCTCATTTCATCTCTCATTCCCCTGTTCAACAAGCTGGCTCAGGACGAGCAGGATTCTGTGAGACTGTTGACCGTGACTGACCTTGTGGCGATCGCGGAGGAGCTCTCGCCTGAAGAATGCAAGACCTACTTCCTGCAGCCACTTAAAGCAATGGTTGCTGACAAGTCATGGAGAGTCCGTTATATGCTTGCTGACAACTTTGTCAAGGTAAGCTGCAGGTCTCTGCTTTAATTGGAAAGTCCGCCGTAATAAGCCGTGTATCTAACAAGCACGTGTCCTTTTGACTATAGCTCAGCAAAGCTGTGGGCGAGGGCGTTACTCGTGAAGATTTGGTAGTCGCATTTGTGCGCTTATTGAAGGACAACGAAGCTGAGGTCCGCACTGCCGCAGCTGGACAGGTGCCAGGTACCGGGTTGTTATTGCCGCGAGCTTTTACCATTCATTTGCATGAAAGTATGTCTTGATAGAATACTTACCAGCTTGTCATTATTGATATACGCCTACACTTGCAGGATTCGCTCAGTTGGTGGATAAGGAGACGATTTTGAGCTATATCTTGCCTTGCGTCAAGGATTTGGTGACCGACACTTCCCAACACGTCCGTGCTGCACTGGCTATGCAAATCAGCGGGTTGGCGCCCATTCTTGGCAAGGAGGCCACGACGGAGCACCTCCTCCCCCTTTTCCTGCAGTTGCTCAAGGATGAGTTCCCAGACGTGCGTCTCAATATTATCTCGAAGCTTGAGACTGTTAACGAGGTCATCGGGATCGAACTTCTCTCACAATCGTTGCTACCTGCTATTGTCGAGTTGGCAGAGGATAAGCAATGGCGTGTTCGACTGGCCATCATCGATTATATCCCCCTGCTTGCGACTCAGTTGGGTGTGCAGTTTTTCGACGAGAAGTTGGGTGCTCTATGCATGTCATGGTTGGGAGACAGCGTCTTTTCGATCCGTGAGGCGGCCACAGTCAACCTGCGCAAGCTGACTGAAGTCTTTGGCGTTGACTGGGCAAAGCAGACCATCATCCCCAAGGTTCTTGCCATGGGCACTCACCCTAACTATCTGTACAGGATGACCACCATCTTCGCCATCACGGTATGTACCTTAAGTAGTCCCTTTTCATGAGGCAATATCCTCATATCCTCATATCCGCAGAACTTGTGTCTGATAATTCTTCATCTTATTCATGTCGCGATAGGCCATGGCATCAGCTGTAACACCTGAAGTGATCCGCGACTTTATCCTCCCTACAGTCACCAACTTGGTTTCGGATCCCATCCCCAACATCCGCTTCAATGTCGCCAAGTCGATAGAAGCACTGATTCCAGTGCTCTCGCAGAACTCGGACACAAAACCACTGGTTGACCAGCAGCTTAAGCCTGCCCTCGTAAAACTCAGCCAGGACACTGACAACGACGTCCGGTTCTTTTCACAGAAGGCTCTCTTGGCGGTGCAGTAAGATAGGGGGGAGGAAAGGCAGTTTACTATGTTTATTTTTTATATACAGCACGCGAAGCCAAGACGTAGAGTTTTTGACACACCTACACCTCGCACCTGCAAAATAAAGCGCGGTAGGGCCGCGAGCCCAGTAGCCCAAGACAGACCTTCTTTTTTGAGCCAAGCCACATTTCAATCCGAAAATTTTTTTGGGTCGAGATTGAGAGAGTGGACGGGATAAATAAACATCAGTGCTTTGAAACGTGAAATCTCTCTCTTTCCTCCACATCTCATCACTTGATCAACATGGCCTCCGCTCAGATTAGCAAGAAGAGAAAGGCAAGTTCCTCTTACGCCTTTCTGGGAGACTCAGAGCGAGGCTTAGAGACAGGAGGGACACAGTGGACAGTTGGAGCAAGTGCAACAGCCATCGGATCATTGACAAGGAGAGCCAATTGTATGATTCTGAACCTGCTTGGGCTTCAATGATCCAACAAGGGCTATGTGCGACTGTCCCTCAATTCACAGGAATATACTCACTTCAACTGCTGGAACCTGATTCGCGATCACCGAGGCAGACAAGTAGACAATCTCGACATCATGATCATTCATGTTCATCCAATTCTCAAGAGTGGGTGGGATCCCCTCAGTTGCTTGCTGTTAGATGAACAAACTCTGATTCTCTGCGATGGAACAAAAAAGGAGGCTATTTGGCAATCAGAAAGCGGAAGTGAATCGACTATCGACTAGGGTTTTGCTGATTCAAAATAACAACAAAAAACTGCACCTCTTGGATTGTACACTTACCGCATATTATATATACCATTTCTATAGTTCGTTGCCGATGGTGTTTTCTACGCCGAGTTGAACGAGTTCTTCCAGCGCGAGCTCGCTGCTGAGGGTTACTCTGGCGTTGAGGTTCGCGTGACCCCTGCCCGCACTGAGATCATCATCCGTGCCACCCAGACTCAGGAGATTCTCGGTTTCCAGGGCCGCCGCATCCGCGAGTTGACCTCCTTGGTCCAGAAGCGTTTCAAGTTCCCCGAGAACACCGTCGAGTTGTACGCCGAGAAGGTTTCCTTCCGCGGTCTCTGCGCTATTGCCCAGTGCGAGTCCCTCAAGTACAAGCTCCTTAACGGTGTTGCCGTCCGCCGTGCTTGCTACGGTGTTGTCCGTTACATCATGGAGTCTGGTGCTAAGGGTTGCGAGGTTGTCGTCTCTGGCAAGCTCCGTGGTGCCCGTGCCAAGGCCATGAAGTTCGTTGACGGATTCATGATCCACTCCGGTCAGCCCACCAAGGACTTTGTTGACACTGCCGTCCGCCACGTTCTGTTGCGCCAGGGAGTTTTGGGTGTCAAGGTCAAGATCATGTTGCCTTGGGACCCCCAGGGCAAGATGGGCCCCAAGACCCCTCTTCCCGACATGGTTACCATCATGGAGCCCAAGGAGGAGGCCCCTATCCTCGCCCCCGTCTCTGAGTCTCGCGAGGAGGTTGCTGCCCCCGTCGCTGTTGCCCCCGTTGAGGCTTAAAAAACTTGCCCTTATGTGCCTGTTTTGAATAATAAAAAACCAGAAAACCCCCTCCTATACTGTGTCAGTTCTCTGATTGCTCGTTGCTGCATCGCAGCTCTTGAATTGCTCATGGATTTGATAGCTGTGCGTTTGTGTTTTGAACTTCACGTATGAAACAGAGTCACATAGATCGCTACTGTTGCAGTGGGCGCCAAAAAAGACGCGAATAAGTAGCTTCATTCCATTCGAACCAACATCATATACTCAACATGGCCCTACCAAGGCATCTCAAAAACGGACTCACGCCACTTGAAATCGAATTCTTGGCTGAGAATGAGACGATACAGATTACAGCCTCCATCGACATCAAACAGGATCTAGAATTGATTGGGGTAAGGACGACAACGACTAGAACAGAAAAGATAGACTGGAATTTTCTTCCTGCCTGCATGGAGAGAACTCGATATAAGAAGAGCTAAATTGTGATATCTATTGTTTCAATTGCCACGATGTCTTCTCGTAGGGCACAGTAGCGACCATAAAGCCCCTGCAAGTGAACAAAGTTCCACTGTGGATGGCAATAACATTGAAAAAGAAACAGAAGTGCAACATTGTGGCTCCAAAGTGGATGACAGTTGGTATGACGGCGGCCGCAGATGAAAAGACACTGGGCAGCTGATCCGGTTACATTTAAGGGTCTGACAGTTTGAGAACCATCTTCCATTAGAGTCATTACAAAAGTCGCTAAAGGAGGAACAGGAGCAGGATCGGTTCAGTCCGTTGCCATACCATTACATGGAAACCGCACAGATATTACTCGAAAAGTAAGAGACATTCTAGGAGTCAACGTAATTGACCGGAGGCGTGCCTAAGCAACTTGAGAATATTATTTACAGGATTTGCTCCGCACCTCTGATTAAAACACACATTCGTCCTGCTGTTGCGTACGTGGCGTGCGACTGCGATTAGTGCATGCGATGACATTCCATCTGCAGATACTGTTCGAACGCTACTGAAGGACCTTCGAGAAGCTAGACAGAGCAAAGCACGACAGGGTGTTGCCGCACTAGGCCTCACCTATCTTCAGGTACAAAACAAAAGCATAGACGTTCATGGTCTAGTCGCGGATCTTTTCTTTTTTGTTTTTTTTTGTTTTGCGTATCTATCTCATACGGATTTAAAGTACTCATGCGCGTTCATTCTTCTTTTCCTTCTCCTTTTTCGTCTAAATACTAGATGGATAACATTAGTCTAATGGAGATCAACGAAATCCGCCCTTTCTTTACTAAGGCGTTCTACGAGATTCAGAAACTGAAACCTATTGGCAATGCGAACGATCTTTATGGAGGCGCTCCAGAAGCGTATGGTAGCGGATTCGACGGAGCGGCGTCTTTCGGAAGTTCCGTTCCGGAGTCCTCCAGGTTCGGTACAACCCAAGGCTCACGGAGCCATTAAAATAAAATACTGGGAGGCAACATTAAAGCAGCACCGCCTCAATTGTTCCTTAAGGGTACCTCGTGTTGATTTTTACGCCCACCCTGTCATGTCGTTGTTCGCGTCGTGAGCATATCACCAAACCTGTATTGCATAACGGACGGTCCTGTTTCCTGCTTTGTCAGCAGTTTAAGATGGTGTTGCCCAAAAAGAAAAGGAAAAAACACTTGTACGTAAAATGGGAGAGAAAAAATGAAAGAGGCTGCATGAGCACTGCATGCGGGCACTTGTTAATATCCTATTGATCGGTGCTTTAATCAGGCTTTTTTAGACTGAGCGATTGTTTAGACCCGTAGGCAGATCGAAGGAACTTCAGTCAGCACAGCTCGATTTCATTTACCGAGAAATACGCGTATATTCGCGTCCGCAAAGAGTTCGCAATTATATATTTTCTGCTCCACCTTATTTTCGTTTCTAATCCCTTATTAAAAATCCGCCTATCGAGCCACACCAGCTGCATGCATGTTTTTTACTGTCACTCTCGCGGATAATCTGAAAAAAAAAGTATGAAGTCATAAGAGATCATGGATGCGTCGCTTTATCGCAGAGAGTGTTTTTAATTGAACTTCAAAAAGGATCCAAATCATTTTTTTATCCCCTATTCATGGAAACTTTACCAGAAACAAAAACAACAACAATGTCCCTTGCTCATCATTGGGACGGGTTGTGGTCTTCTTGGTCCCCAACAAAGACAAGATTGAAAAAAGGAGAAGCGCTGGTTTAGAATACAAAGTCCGGTAATTGGTACTGAAAAGTTGCGCGAGAAACGTGTTTATTTTGAAGTTGTGATACGAAAAAGTAAGTTCAGCGAGAACATCATGCAGACGCGGATCGATTTGGAGAGCTAACGCGTTTTCTGAAGATGCGAGGGGGGGGGGGGGTTGTGATGATGCGTTTTGCTCAATATGTTTGTAGCCCTTGCCTCCGATCAGGGTCACCTCCAAAACACAACATGCATCGGCCCAACACCAAAGTGCATGAATGGAGAAAGGACATCTCATTTTTACCCGCGCACAAAAAGAGAGCAAAGAGATCTTGCAATTGGTTCATTTTTATTTTTTCATGTTGGTGTTTCTTCTCCTTTAAACGGCGAAACAAAAAAAATAGCGAGGGGAACAGAAGGCGAGTTCGAATATCACCATCGCCCACACACTCTTATGCATGCATGCGGCCCAAAGAAAAGGAGGGAGCTTTTGACTTTCTCTCTCTCCCTCTCTCCCTCTACGGATTTGCCTATCCTCAAGAGTTCACACGTGATCTTAGTCGGAGAGGCGGGGTTGGCCGGTAAGTCCGTGCGCAAATACAGGACCCAGCGTAAGGGAATAATAGAAAAAAAAAAAAGAAACATCAGAGGACGGTAAACTGGGACAAAAAGAGAAACGAGAATTACTGCCCATGTCCAACCCCTCCGAGTTTTTGGAATTCGTCTCTGGCCATCATCCATCTCTCTTTCTTCAACACCCCAATGCATCAAGAAGCAGGAATAATCGGCATTTCGTTGAAGGTGCTTGTTGTTGTTGGTCATCATGGAGCATTTGCTCCGATGTTCATCGGTTACGGTTTACTCCTCTCTCTACTCCGCGGTGCGATCGTGATTTGCAAAAAGCAGGGAGTCGAGCAACCGACGGGGACGATATGCGTACCCTTGACGGAAAGGTTTGTAGCCCGCAGTGAGTCTCATCGCCCTAGCCCGAGGAAATGAGTACCCTGATCAGCAAAAAACGCATGGTACATTCCTGTGAGATTTTTTTATACTCTCAAAAATATGATGCTATTCCTTTCCTTGCCGTAAAGGGGATCTTAGAAAAATAGCCACTGAATGCTGTGATCAATCCCTCGCTCCCTTGTCAGCCTCTTTTTTCCTCGCGTGATAGTTTGCTTTTGGTTTTGGTTTTTTTCTTTCTTATTTTGCGTTGAACTTTGAATATCACAACTGCACACCAGAGCTCGCTTTCCTCTATGCGGATGGGGGTGAAGTTGGAACTTGCTTACCCTACGGTTGCTTTTTTCTTAACTTTGTGTGGTTTCCGCTCTGTTGCAGGTCGATGGTTTGGTGTTTCTATTTTTTCCCTTTTTGCGCGACAACCCCCTTGGCCAGACAGTGGAAATCGATGAATTTGTTTACTTTGTTTCTACGTCCAAACACGAGCGAACATACTAGAGTAGAGAAGAAAAAATAAAAAAGGGGAACGATCTATCTACCAGATAGAGTTAGAAAGCTTAGTAGGTGATAAACGAGGAACGAAACGTATAAACAACGACGGAGTGTACGGAATGCTAGGAACCAAAAAAAAAGAAGGAAGGAAGGAAGGAAGGAAGGAAGGAAGGAAAGAAAGACGGATGGAAAATGAACCCCAGGGGAGGTGGCATTGTCAACAGGGCCAGCAGTGGAAAGAGTGGCCGAGTGACGGCGATTACAAGACAACGATGAAGACAACAGCCTGGCAAGAAGGAATGCGATATAAGAAAGAAAGAGAAGAGAGAAAGAGTGAGAGGAGGGTGACAGAGGCACATGTCAAGAAGGACTGGAACAACGGTACCTGTTTGTGAAAAACGAAGAGGGTTCTCTCACCGTTGTAGTTTTATCCTAAGAACACTAAATGCAAATGCACGAGAAATCCAAAAGGTCTTCAAAATAAGCAACACGGTTATCACTATATTCTTAGATAACGCCTTCGTGCTTCAGTTAGTAGATCTGGACCTTGAGCAGTTAATGCCAAGAGTCCCGATTGTTTTACCATAATGAGCGGAGACTTTGGACATGTCTTCTGGAGCAATGTTTAATCCGCCACATACAATGCGAGACCACGCAACAAAGTAAAGCCATGATGAGCTATAACAGAAGTCTAGGCTATTAGTCTAGAATTAACGCATGACCCCCACTTTACATTTATCCATTTACAAGGGCTTCCATCCACGTATCTTGTAGCCACGGTCTCTGTGGTTGCCTTGGACTCAAGCACTTAAACGTTGCTTCTTGAATGTCGCAAAAATGGATGGACTAGACTGACACTTGCATTCCAAACCGGAATTTGAATATAAAGCGGCCGGTTTGGTCCTGGACTATGATGGCATAATAATCTTCCGGACGTGGTGTACGAGGTCGAATAGGACTTTCGGGCTGTCGGTTCCGACAAATGAAAGTAAATCCGGCTTTTCGCGTCAATCGATACACGCGCAGATTGTACGTTGAACGGTTTGAGCGTCGCTCGTTCTGCCTTGCTCCTCTGAACGTTAGTGAAAACTGGGATTGTGCACAAACCCTCATCAATGCGACCCAGAATCCCGTGCCTTTATCTGGGTACGAAGCATGGTTGAACTATCAAAAGCAAGGCCGATAGTGACTGAGAGGGCTCTTCTGGTAACTGGTACATGCAGTTGAGCATACGTCATTTCCGTTGTCTCATGTGCTTACTCTCAGTCAAAGTGTTACAAGACCATGCCGCAAGATTTGGGCGTTTACAGTCATCCGAGCTAGGAGTGTAAGATGACTAAAAGACAGGCATTGACCGTTGCCTCTACACGCTACTAACGAGCTGCGAGTGACTAGGATAAAATACCATATCAATTAACTCAATTTTCAACGAAGGCACTTTTGTCAATAGTATGAAGAGCTCATGATGCTTTTTTGGAGAGTGAGGTAATTCATGCTTTTCTCGTCGCTTACAATAAGAGCGGGAGCAACATAAAGAACTCACGACATATAAATCTACGAAGCTGCCCAGTAGAGAGTGCCATTTGCTTTCCTATCCAGTACCCCGAGACGTTTCTCTGATGCACATCTCAGAGAGACCATACTATAGACTACGAGGATTCCAGTCTAGGTGTTGAACTTTCTATTGCCCGCTCGCTATTCTGCGGGAAACGTCGCACAACGCAGCACATCCATGGTGTAAAAAGGAAAAAGGTAGAGACAAAGAAGCACAGGAGGAATCGATTTACTTCGACTGAATAGCATGGTCCATTTGTGCATACAGGCTATTATGAAGTATTGCAGGTACAGACAGAATACGATTGTATGGGTGAGAGTGAATTAGATTGTTGAATGTTCCTTTATGCGATGCCTGCGATGAACGATGCAAATTTAGGCATATTGCTTTGTGTTGTGTGGGTCATTAAATCTATTGAATCAAAGTGTGTGCATTGTCCCCGAGCAGAACAGAAAGACCAAAGATTAGTTCTCATGGTCAGCGCTCTGCTCCGCGTTTCCTCTAGAGTAGAGCATCCTCTTTACCCGCTACGTTTGGCAGCCCTTCGAGGAAAAGAAGGAGGTGTCATGCCTGGACGCTTGCGCCGATGAACCTAACGCATTTGGACTCCTGTTCGCTACCCTACTACCTTCACTCCAAGGCACTCCACGGTGACCACGCCTTCTGTCGAGTCTGAGTGTGTGCTGTGTTCTCTGAGCATTTTATTTTATTTTATTTTATTTATTTTGCCGAGAACTGGACTGTATTGATAAGAAGTAGCATACAATAGCTTCGGGGTCTGCATAAATAGGGCCTGCCTTCCCCACGTAAGATCTCATTTTCTTCTCATTCTTCACGCTCAAGGCACCTTCGACAGATACTCTTAAATATTTGTGTTGCTCCTTTCCTGTTACCCTGCCCACAGAATCGATCGCCGCTTTGCTTGCCTTGCGCATCTGCTCCTGCCGTCTACTTGTTACACATTTCATATCGAGTTTACTACGTGGCCATATATCGCCCCAAGAATAATCTAGCAGGTAATTATCCTCCGTCACGTCTGTGGTGCCAACACTGTTCTGACCGCACGTGCGCAACCTTCTACTAACCGTTTCTACGTTTTCTCTCTCTCTCCCAATTTTTGGTTCTTTCACTTCCTGATGCCCTTCCCCTATACTCCCTGTGTCATCTCCCTCGTCTCACGAAAATATCCCTTATTTGTTTACGCTGTTGGTCACCCACTGTGCCTTATTATTTTCCTTTTCGATCTTCCCCCCCCTTTTTTTCCATCTGAACATGCATGGCGCCTTTTCTATTCCACTTAATCTTTTCTCACAGCTACATTAGAATTGTGATACGCTTGTCCATTGAAAGCCCATTCACAGCTCTTCTTAGCCTCTCTCAAAACCACCACTACCATTAACACGTGTAAGTCCATTCCCTGCCAAGAATCGACCATTTGTCCGGGGCGCACCATCATGAAGTCCCGCATGATGCTGCAGGGTAGCTTTAGCTGTCTACCAACCTATCCCTGGACAACAAGTGTGAGCCAGTACCTGCAGCGTTTCTTCAGTTGTCCAGTACATTCCACCCCTAATTTCTTTTCGCTGATGTTGTGCTCATGAAGGATGGCCCATTTGGCTGTAAAGACAGTGCGCTCCCTATTTTTCTTTGTTTCCCCTTACGATGTCCCCTTGCTTTCCTTGTTCTCATGTTTTTATCGATTACCAGCATTGTCTGCACAGTTGAGCTGGAAAGTGGCCAGAGCTCTAGGATCGACTGATCAACTGATCTCACTTTTGTTTGTTAAGTTGAATCGCCTATGCTATTCCCCTTAGTCTGTCTCCCTTTCCTCAGATATTGACGTCGTAATCCTTTTGTTTCCCTGAAAAGCCTTGAACAAAGCACGCTAGTGTCATCACCAGTCTATGATATATGCGTCCGACGCGTTTTTCTTCACAGTCGCATCTAATCTCCAGTATCCTATTCGCAAACAATAGCTGGAACGTCGTAGCCCGTAAACGTCCATCGAGCACCAAAATTCCGAAGCGCGTTACGATCAAATCATCGAAAAACAACAGACGACAAGCGGGAGATTGAATCACATTGATAGTCCCTTCTGGCAATTCCACTTCCACCTTACTCGACAAAACAGAATAGCCCCTCCGCCGGACACGACACAAAAGCATATAACATACAGGCTGTTTCGTTCTTTGATCCGTTCAACGACTACTGTAAGCACAGAGACAGCAACATCAAACAACACGCTTTTGTTCTCCCACTTTCTCCCGCTCCCGCTCCCTCGCACGGTCACACGTACTTCAAACACGCCTAGCCATTAAAAGTGAAGGACGTGTATTTATTCCTAGACGTTATCAACCTGTCCAACTTCCTCTCCACACACACACACACTTTGCTCCCCTCTTTTCACCACTAGCTATTCTTTCGCAGTTCTCCGTTTCGCACATTCATTCACATTCACAAACGTGAATGCTCAACGGAATCAGCTACACACGCCTCAACGACTATCCACACTACCTCTTTCACGTAATGTCTCCAACCTTGCAACCACAATACAGTTCCACCAAACGCATACCTCGGGCCGTCGACAATGGTTCGCTTCTGATCCAGGACATGCTAGGCGTTGGGGCCTACGGTTCTGTCTACAGAGCACTTGACATTTACTCTTACCAGATGCGCGCCGTCAAATGCCTCTGCAATACAGGGCTCAATCCTCGGCAGCGAGCCTTCCAGACTCAGGAGGCCGAACTCCATGCCAAGGTCTCTGGCCACCCCAACATTGCAACGTTACACAAGGTCGTCGAGGAAGACGACTCTCTGTACATGGTTCTTGACTGCGGAGCCGATGGCGATCTGTTTTACAGAATCACTGAGCGGGGAGGCTTTGTTGGCAACGATATTGCCATTAAATCGATCTTCGGCCAGATCACAGGTGCAGTAATGCACTGCCATTCCAAGGGCGTATACCACAGAGATTTGAAGGTAAAAGAAAAAAAAGGCCCCTCTCACATATAAACGCTTTGTTTGTGACATGGCAATGTTCCCTGTCCGTGCTCGGATGGCCACGTTTGTTCATCTCTTCGTTCCATGCATGGTGCAAGACATGCGGACAGATGGCATTGGGCGTTGCATGTTGTGGTTGTGGTGGTTGTTGATGCCATTGTTATTGTTATTGTTGTTGCTGTTGTGTGCACGCATATTCAGACAGACAGAGGTCAGGGGAACGAGCCAGGCAGAACAAAACAGCCTGGAGGAAGGGACGCGTGCTGGGTGTTTTCCTACCGCTGTCCTATGGCGTCTTCCTATTGTTGTGATGCTGCGTTTCTGTCTCGCATGTTGGGCGTTTTTGTTTGTGTGTGTCTGTGTCTCGACCAGAGGCATAACAATTGACCAATCAGACGCTGCACTCGATGCATATGAAAACACTGCGAGAGCGAGAGAGGAGAGGAGAGACAGAACAACAGAGACCTGATGACACCGCGCTATAATGCGTGCCACATTCCCATGCTGCCTGCCTTACTAATGCGATTCAGCCACTGACGTACTTTTCACACTGCGCCTGTCTGGCCTTCCACTGCTACCCCCCCAATCCCCAATCGACGCCTGTTACTGATCTGCAACCCACCGACTTCTTATCTGCTCGTTTCATAATAGCCAGAGAACATCGTTATGTTTGGGGACTCGGTAAAGCTTGTCGACTTCGGACTGGCCACAGCAGACCCGATCTCGGCCGATTTTGGTTGCGGGTCCACGTTCTACTTGTCACCAGGTATGCATGTTTTTGTTGTCGTGAAAAAAAAAAAATAGACGCAGAACAAAATGTCCGCTCTGCCAAATGCTACCCCCCTTTTGTTCTTGCTACATGCCTTTGTTGAATTATGCATTAACAAATGTCTTTTGTATATACATCTCCCTTCCATCAAAAATCGGCACCAATAGAATGTCAAGGAGGATATGTCGAGACGGTAAAATCGTACGACAGTGCAGCCAACGACGTCTGGTCATTAGGCGTGATCTTGATCAATTTAGTATTTGGTCGCAATCCCTGGAAGCAAGCCTGCACAAGAGACGAGACCTTTTCCGCCTACATGGTCAATAATGACTTTTTACAGTCAATCTTGCCCATGTCGAGCGAGTTGAACGAGATCGTTAAAGCTGTATTCTGCCTGAACCCAAAGAAAAGGATTACTCTGCCCGACCTCGCACGACGTGTCCAGGCCTGCAAGTCCTTCACGATATCCAAAGCTCTCTCGATCCTTTCTCCTACGGCTGCATCCGCGACTGCAGCGCCTGCGGCAGCTCCCTTCTTTGTGCCTGACGAGAAGTTCTTTGGCAAAGGTGGGAAAAGTCAAAGCCAAGATTCAGGGGTAGACCTTCATTCAGTAGCATGAAGGAGGTAGTGAAGCTTCGCGTCGATCAACCATGTGGTCGAAGGCATCGCTTCTTTCTCTCTCTCCCTCTCTAGACAGGTCCATGCGACGAGGTTGGTCTGTTTTGCCGCGAGCCCGCAGGACCCGGGCCAAGACATACCCACGTTTTGACACACCCAATTTTTTATACATATTTTTCTGCGGTTCTCGCAACCTTTTTTTTTTTTTTTTTTTTTGTTCAAGAAATACCATACATGTGCATATAACCCACATGCAGGACAGCACTCCCTCCTCTGTCACATATTCCCTTTTTCGTTTTTGAACGTTGTTGAAGTATCAACATTTGTAGTTATATTCTGTACCATAGCCTTTGTGGAGTGCTAGCCAGTCTCTCTTTGCCCAAAAATCAAAAAGACAATCAAAAAACTAAAAACTGTTCATTTTTCAATCTAAGTACCGTACTCAAACTACGAACACGCATCATTGTGAAACAAGAACGAATAACAAGTTGAGATGTTGAAGCTGTAGAGTAATGTGGTCCTTGCGAACACCAAAAGGACAGAAAGAGATCCATCTCTAACCTGACTCTTCCAAATCTAACGTCTAGTCGAGAACGCGCCTTTTTTTTGTATACTTGATTTGTATTGTTTGCACAACCGCAAGCACAAACAACACGTAGACTAGGCACCCGCGCCAATCTCTTTTTTTTCATATCGCTGTCGTACGTGAGATGGAAGGGATAACCTGGTGCAGCTGTGGTTTTATTATTTTCTTCTTGGTCTCGGGCTCATTTATTCATCGTTCGCATGTAGTTTCCTCGATCTTCCTGAATAAAGGTAGTGATTCTAGGCTTATGACACATGTGGTGTTCAACGATTCACTGCACGAAGAAAAATTCGCTTTGTTTTTGTCCACCGTTTTGCTTTCCATTGCCACGGGAACTCTTTTCTTTGTTTGTTTTTTTTTTGGATGAATGATACGATAAATAAAACACAAACAACAGGCGCAAACGAATTGGTTAGGGACGCAGGGCATCTTGTTCTCGGTAAGATATCCACTATTAAAGCGGATCCAGGTCAAGACTTTTCTTGTTCGTGTTTCATGCGTATGGACGTGTTAATGTTTTTGTGTGCTTGCACGACCTTTACATTTGCCCGAATTGTTTTCCTGTAAAAACATAGTTCTAGTCCGTGGGGCCTGAGCTGTATTTTAGTGTTCCTATGAAGGGCGGAGCAATAAACATGTTGGTTGTGGATCTTGGGCCTCGCTTCGACCCATGACGAAGAGAAATCACCCCGCGCCCTTGTGCTGAAGTAGACAATATAAAAAAAAGGGCTTGGATAAATGTCTGCGCAAACAGAGTTCCATGAGAGTGGATGGGGTAAATTGGAAATGCACCAGGCAAAACCACACTTTCTTTTCTGCTTCCTCTCCCGACTCTCTAAATCGTACAGAACCGTGCATAACCATGTGTTTGTAACAACAGGCACGACAGACTGCTAGTGCTTTCTGTATTCGTTATACGCATGACGCGTATTGGAGAAATGGAGATGTACAAAAGATAGGAGTGGGAAAATAATAAAACGATCTTCCCTCTTGATGTGGTCTCGTGCTTCTTTTCATCGAGTTTGTCCAATGCAAGGATCGTGTTTATCGGTGATGACTTTGTGAACACCTGTCCCTGTATTCCGTTGATGCCACGCCTCTCTATCCGTTGGCCGTTCTCTTTTCGATCCATTTTTATTAAGTACAATAATAATGTGTGTGTCCGGCAAAGGACAGCAACGTCTGTGGCGTCTGTCGACTCATTAAGTCCAAAAGAAATGAGCATTGGAAATGTAGGAGTAAAAAGACATTGCTTTTTCGTTTTTCATGTCTTGCATATCCCCCCCCTTGGCACTACCTCACTCACTCTCTATGCCTCCATCATAACGCTGTCCTCCCGCTCCAGCGGTCGACTTCGGTCTTCTTGATCCTGATCCGGGCTCTGATTGTTCTCCGTTAGACTCACCACATCCAGGGCGTCTTCATGTAGCACTTTTCCGCATGCAGCAAGCCCTTGTCCATATTTCTCCTCCCTAACCTTGTCCTCTGACAGCCCCTGAGTCGGTTTTTGTACACATATCTACCTCACCGCCTTCAACCTTGTGATGTTCCACGGCCGCCTGGCCTCGAGAATCCTCGCGCGAATGACTTCCTATTACCATAGAATTGAACCCCTTGGCCGCGGCATCCACAGAAGAGGGGCTCACCCCGCCAACCACAATGCCTTCTCGACTATTGCCCGAAATTTCCTCCGACACCGTCGTGGCTGTAGCGGTTTCATTCGTTATTATTACTATCGCACCCGAATCCCTCGCAAGATGCCGAGGCGCGTCTGAAATCTCACCAATCGCGTCAACAGCACCCTCGGTATCCACTGCCATCGCCGAATCCCCTCCTTCCTCCTCTTTCTCTTTGATCTGGGCCTTGTCCACAGTCGTACCCATAGATCTCGTCAAGTCTCGTCCATGCTGCTCCTGTGATTTTTCAATACCACCTCCTCTTACCATTGTCCGTGAAGCTCTCGTTGGGAGGGCGCTGGGCGCAGCAGGCGCGGTTGCCCAGGGGCTTAAAGCGTAATGACTTATATCTACCGCCTCTTCATCCTCCTCTCCTTCTAGTTCGTCTTCATCTGACACATCCTCCTCGGGCTCTTCGTCTTCCTCAGACCGAGGCGAGGACTCTGTGAAAGAAGAGTTCATGGCCATTGATCCGCCATGGTTCGGACGCAGTTGGTCCTGGAGATACTCTGCATCCACTTCATGCTGCCGTTGAAAGCGGTGAGCAGATCCTTGACGAGAAAGTTGGCTTAGACTGGGAGTACTTTGCATCTTTCTCGCCCCTCGAATCAGTCCTGCATTCTGACTACTTCCACTTCCGGCACTGGTGCTACTAGCAACCCCTGGTGGAGATGAAGGGATCGATCTCTGTGCGGAAGCAAGAAGAGGTGGGGATCCGGCCAGAGCCAGAAGTCTACTATCCTCTGTTGCTAGGTTCTTATCGGGAAGAAGTTGATGGATTGGAGGCGAGGACGATGGGGATCGATACGGTCCAAAGTTGAGTCCGCTCAAGCCTGACGACGAAGAGTCCTCAGTAGCGATGAGGCGACGCGAAGAGGATGATGCAGAAGGAACGCCTCCTCCGGACGCGTTTAATGCTCTGCCAGTGAAGGGTGTAGACGTCATGCGTCTCAAGGTGCCGCCGACCACCGGATGCATCATTCTGAACTCAGGAAGGTCTGGTAGTTCGTCCATTGTTAAACGACCACTTGCCTAGTAAAAGCAAAGAAAGTATACCGAGAATTGTTAGAGTAAACGACGCATAATATTTAAAGGAAAAGTCTGTCATAAAAAACACACGCAAGCTTGCACATACGACAAGACCAGCCCAGTCCAGATACATCTTGATCGTCAGCTCCAAGTGTCGGTCCTCTGTAATCTCTACACATCCCCAAGGATGGTCCCTGCACTTGTCACCATATTTCGCCTGCAATCGCTGTGCACACTCGACTACTTGCGAGAAATGGACTGTTGTCTTTCCTGAAGCTCCGGTTCCAGTTCCAGTTCCACTTCCAGACCTTCCACCTGTGCCCGCCACACCAGGAGTGAATGAAGATGACGGTGTCGTCGTCGAGCTCGTCGGTGTCGCTCCTGTGGTGGGCGAGGTCACGAAGCCGCCACCGTTGCTCATTTGTCGGCGCCTCTGTGGCTCTGCTCGTTCTCCAATAGAATCTGGTGGGGAGTTTCGTAATCTTGCAAGTCCCTCCGGGAGCCGACCGAGCAAGTAATGACCCAACTCGTCGTTTCGCATGTCAGGCGAGGGAGATCGAGGATTCCGATCACTTCTCTGACCATGAGCAGCGCTGCCACTGTTGCTGTTAACATGGTGTGGTTTTGGGTAGAGATGCGCGCTCACTCCATTGTGATCTAGCGCAAAAGGTCCTGGGATATGCTTGACCTAGAGCAGCACCATATTTCAAGCACAAGTCAATAACGAAGAGACCAAAGAAAGAGAAGGAGAAGGAGAAAGAGTCTATGTATTCAAGAGAGTCGTCGATACAGAGTCAATACTTACGGCTTGTGCCTTGGCTTGGTTCAATAGCGTTCCTGTCGAGGCACGGCGTTTCAGGGGCTGATAACGGTTCGAGTCCTCCAAATCATCAAAGTCGTCCATGTCATGAGCGCGTCGGTCATCCAGGTCGAAATCGTCGTCCTTGAGATCCTCCTCTTGCAGCTCGTCGTCCTCATTGTCTTCTCCATCAATGCCCATCGAGGTATTTCCTCGCCCTATGCATTGAAATTACAAAAAAAAGGCATTAAGTAAATAGTAATAGCATAGAGATCAAACGGAGCTTTTAGAAAGCGATATATCAACGTTACGTTTCTTGAATCCAAAGTCGTCGCGTTTTCGCTTGGTCAAGGCACTGACCGGGTTTCCGATCAGCTGCCCCCCTCCTCGCATACCATGCGGATCCATGGACATCCCAACACCAGGTGACTGCGATTGTGACGACTGTGACGACGACGAATGATGACCTCCCACACCTGGGTAGGCCATATCCTGAGCGCTAGGTGTTCGGGAATGGTGCGAAGGGACTTGGATTGGTGCAGAGTGGTAATAGGGCTTTGGTGGCGGAGGCTGCTGAATGCGTTGAGACTGCATATGCATCTGCATGTACTGCTGATGACCTTGATGTTGTTGCTTCAATCCTGTACCACCATAGGAATGCAGTTTTTGCTGTGCTTGATGATGATGATGCTGTTGTTGACCTTGGTGCGACGGTGGCTGCTGCGAGATGGACAGATTTGCGATTCGGGTGGTATCAATCGAAGACGACGAGTGATGATGTCCGCCACCACCGCTCCTGCCGGAGGAATACATTCCTGTGCTGCTCTGTCGCTGTCGATGACTATTAGGCTGTGACCCGTAGCCATGATGCTGTCCGTCCCCATCATCCCCATTTTCGGTCATCGTCATCACAGGATGCAACGTCAACTCCTTCAACAAACTCACAACCTGCTCGTCGTACCGAACATCATCCCAAGGAAAACCTAGATTCTCTTGATGTTTCTTCAGTCCGTTCACATACCAATGCAGGTTGCTCGATTTGATTCTCTTGGACTGATGATGCAGGTACTTCAGGATGGCCTCCTTCGAGATTGGGTATAGACTGCCGTCTGGGTTCAGTAACTGAAGTTCTTCTGCAATCTTGGAGTAGGTCCTCCATGCGGTCGCATAGGGATCCTTCTTCTTGGGTGGGGCCGCCGCCGCTGCTGCTCCCGTTGCTCCTGCTCCTGTTGTATGAGGGCCTCCATTGGCTCCTCCTCCTTGTCCATATCGATTGGCATTAACAGACACGGATATGTTGCCTACAGAGGCGCTATGATGTAATCGAGGCTGGTGCGCCGGTGGGATCGGGGGCCGTTGTTGATGCTGCTGCTGGGAGTGTGATCCGGGTACTTGTGAATTCGAGTTATAATGCCCATGTGACTGAGGTGGATGTGAATACTGCTGTTGCTGTTGTTGTTGCTGCTGCTGAAGGGAAGGATGTTGTGATAAATTTGAACCAGAGCGCTGGTGCTGATGCTGCTGTCCATAAGACATTGGGTCCGATGTTTGGGCCCTCGATGTGATATTAGCAACTCCGGGTCCATCATGTGGCTGCTGTTGCTGTTGATGATGCTGGTGCAGTTGTTGTTGTTGAGTTGCTGACACTCGAAACTGGACATTACGTTGACTTGAAGAGTGCACGCCTTGTCCAGGTCCGGCCATAGGGTCTGCGATCCCAAGATTGGTGTTGCTCATCATCCTTTCGCTATTTTGCACCACTCTTGGTTGTTCTGAAGAGAATTTGTCGGGGCTGAGTGAGGGCCTATTTTTTCACTTCCCTTTTT
>MU616839.1:0-37283 GCA_025201705.1 Dissophora ornata | reverse complement strand
CACTTGACATTTTGCTGAATTGGTTTTGAGGAAACGGATAACTTAAGTTGGGGTTGTGGCGAATGGGTTACGGTAAGCTGGCTAAATAGATTTTGTGATTCGGCTAACTGAGTCGAGAACGACTGTACCATGTCCTCACATTTCACTGGAATGTAGACGGGAGGAAGGTGTTCCCTATTCATAAAGTTCGCGCCTTCAAAGATCCATCCCTTCAATGGCTCTAGACACCTGTACAACACAGACTGCAGTGCATACCCTGGTCGCGATACACTCTCTCACGATCGTTAGGAATTGAATTAATACAAAGCTTTCCAAACAGCCTCCATCTCCTCGGGATCCAATCATTCCATATCTCGCCTGTCCTCGACTTCCTGGTGGATCGCCAATACCAACTTGAAACGCTTTTCCATATACTTTTCCATACACTCTTCCAAGCGTGGTAAAGTCCCCCATGGTAGTGATAGTTTCTAACTTGCTGAATTTGTCACGGCCCAAGTTTGACGCTACGAGCACCTCAGTTCGCTCCCTCTGGGTACTAGCTCCAAAGAGTTTGAGCTTGAATATTTTCTTGCCTTCTCCTTGGTCCTGCGATCTTAGGCACCGCCTTGTGAGGAAAACACAATGTCCATCAACAGTTGAATGCCCTTCGGTATTGGCAATTCCTCATTTGCCGATATAGATGTCGTCTGCTTTGAGGAACGGCCAGGTTGAGGGGGGGTCTCTCGAATTTCTCAGGTCTGTTGATACTTTGGGCATTCCTGTGTGTGCGAACATAAAAGAATTTTGTCCATTCCCAGGCGAAAAGAACTTTGAGCACGGGCCACGAGAAGGGTGACGCGTAGCACAGGAACGGATCGTGATTGGACCATCCACAAGCTGAACATTTTGAGCCCGAGATATGGTTCCAAGACGGGTGCATGGTATGAAAACTCCTTCGAAGCACTTCCTCCACAATTTTCTCAGTGGGTGTTTTCATGAAAAGAGATCGTCCGCGTCACGTTCCACAGCCCGGGCTCTCGACAAGTGGCGCAACGTCTGCTGCATCAGTACTTCTATTCAGACCACTGTTGCATGGACGTATTAGGCAGCAAAGACATTATCTCTTCATCAGGAGAAGCTACACAAATGTCTGCGATTAGTGAGGCAACTTCTCAAAACACACACACGCACTAAGGCGACGACTACAAGACTCTGTTGTAGATGCAGTCATAGTAGTTAACCTCCATTCGTTGTTTATAAGGCGAAGCATAAAATGTAAGTATCATACTCAGCGTGCCTTGGATGACATCTACTACCTTGTACATACCAGAGTCATTGCTTTACACAAACAACTTACTCAATAGCCCTCGTACCTGAATGGCTTTCCACATCCAGAAATGCCCTCAATTCATCGTCAGTCTTGAGTGGTGTACAGACGTACTGTCGTCGGCCTAGGCTCAAGAAGTACAGGCTGAAAAAAGAGAACGACCAAGATGCAAACAGGCCTTCCGACCTCTCTCCACATCAACGCCTCAAGCAGAGGTGGTTTATTATACATGTGCAAATAGCTTTATGAGCGATAATGGAGAGAAAGAAAGAGAGAGAGAGGTCTCTTACAGATACAGTTGCTGCATGGCCGTTCTTTTGATCTTTCGACTGCAGCTCGGACAAGATCCCGTCGTCCTCTTTACAACCTTGAACGTTGCCTCGAGGGGTGTCTTAGGCTCCAAGGCGCTTGAGTCCTGGAGTACAGCAAGGCCAGCGTTTCCTTGCGTTCCCGGTTCCTCATCCGCATCCGTCCACTTGGCCTTGCCTTTGCCCTTTGCCTTTTTCGACACAGAGGGCCGCCGTGCCTTAGTTCCTTTGATTGCGATTTTTGAGACAAAGATGCCGTCTATGCAGTCATCGCAGATGACATGGCCGCAACCAACGACAACCCACAGTTTTGTATTTTCCTTTCCTCGGTGACCTAGTTCCAGTTGGCACATTGGGCATGCAACAGTAACATCTGGGTTGAGCGTCTTGGTGTGTCCAGGTCGAGCTGGCACAAGTGGCTTGTTTTCCTCTTCAGGATCTTCCAGGCCTGTATCGTTTGCCTCGGCCACCCCTACATGTCGGTGTGGCTCCTCGTCATCAAAGAACGGTGCGAAATTGTTGACGTCGTCCTCAAACCGACCATAAGGGTATCCGTACGCCAACACGGTCTCAAAGAACCCTCGCAATGGTGCAGTAAAGCGTGGTGCTTCAGCCTCTTGGGCATGTTGATGAAAATGGGCTACTGGATACCCCCATATCCCTGACGACGCTATCCGCTCTCTCAGTGTCCTCCTTGGTGATCGTCTTGATGCCCCTGCTCCATTGCCAATCCCTGTGTTAGCGTGATTAGTTTGCCGCTGTAGGATATGATGCATGCGCTGTCGTCTTGCATCCTCCGGTGTTCTCAACCGCTGCACTCGCTGCCGCTCTCGCGGATATATCTCTGGTTGTCGAAAGTAGTTATGTAGTAGGATTTCGGCAAAGCCTCCCATCTGGCGCCCATTCGCGCTCCTGATTCCACTGGCACTTCCCGCAGGGGCTGGGGTTTCTCGAACGAACAATACTTCGTCTCGTTCATCGTCCTCGTCATGACTGTGATGTGGCGTTTCATCGTCGCTGTTGACTTCTATGATTTCAACGCTTTGGCTTGGCAGTGTCCTCGGATGAATAATCCGAGGTGGTGCAGGCCCTGTGAGGTCGATGTGCGAGCGCGAACCGGAGGAAGAGGAGCTTCCTTGCGATTCTTGAAGCTGCTGTTACGACAGCAGAGGGGTGTGAGAAAAGATGGAGAGAGAGCCAGTGGCAAAAAAAATAGTCAGAATTGCCTTGCCGAACACTGCATTCCCCACCATGGAGGGAATTTTGGTGGATGTTAAATTTGCAACACATGATTCAGAAGCAGACAGCGCAGACGGGGGCCACTGCGGAGGAAGCAGTTGCTCTTGATCAAGTAGGGGTTGTTCCTTACATGACTTAGTGATGACCGAGAGTCTTGGCTCGTAGAACCATTCATTGGCTGAGATGGGATGAAAGGTGGAGTGTGGTTGATGTGTCCTGGATTGCGTGTGTTGGCTGCCGGAGAGAAAAGTTGCAGCAGGGTGCCTGGGGATTGTTTGGAAACGGATGGAATGGAGTGAAGAAATACAAAAGGAATGGTGTTGGGAGGTGGAGAGAGGGAGACAGAGAGAGAGAGAGAGGTGGGGTCTCAAGCGCGTGGAGCACGAGAAGGTAGTTTTTGCGCAAGCTGTTGTTGTTGGATGATTCCCACAGGGGGCACACCAGCCGCTCTGGACTGCTCCTTTTGGAATGCCTTTTTTGGTGGCGCGAGGACGATCTCGACTGACAGAGGTGGGGACCAGTGTCCAGACTGTGCATGTGCCGCATCATCTGTAGGCCCGATGGATGCTATATGGAACATGGCGCCCCACAGAGTGAACGAACACCATCGAGCTACAATATCGCTTCGCATGGAATATTCAGCGTAGGCTTTGCTAACCCGCACACACCCCTCAGCTGCATATCATCCAGATGTCAACGCTAAAGATAGGAAACGCCATTGTCCTCACTGCTTGCTGAAGACAGAGTGAGAGATTAATTAGCTTTCCAATGCATCGATGCACGCGAAGGTCAAAAGCACCAGGTGAGTCCCTCATCGACGATATTGTGGTTGAGAACAGAGAATGGGCGCGGTATCAGTCCCTGCCATGCGACAAATTTACATCGCCTTGTCCTCGAGATACCAATCGCCAGCCATGCGACTGGGACTGTGGTTGTGCCGATCCAAAAAAGGTGTTTCTGCTTCATTTCGATGAGCCATTCCTTTCCCCAGTTGTTCTCAGGTGGAAGCATAGAAATGTCAAAAGCGTACATATATCCTCCCGACCTGTGGAGCATCAGACCAGTAATTCAGAGCCGTGGACCGTTTGGCGGTTCGCTCTGTTCCCTAACCCTCAACGAGCGATAACAAGTCATCAAAATGGGTACAATAGCGATTGTTTAAAACTCCTTCTGGCTTATACCGACACGCTCTTTGTATTATGCACATCAATGGAAGGTCTCGCATTCTGAACTTGACTAGCAATAGGCACAATAAACAAAAATAAATCCAACGATCGTTTGGCTGTTTGCACCTGCACTGGCCATTTTGGGGCCAGTGCAGGTGTACTTGGCATATAAAACGGCTGACATGCCACAGTGGAGATACTGCATTCCGCTCATCGCCACTTTTTTTCTCTCCGCTCCAACCCTCCCTTCCATCGCGTACCTCCTACCTCCCGCTTCCTACTTTCAGCAACACTCACTTGAGCCACTCGTCTCCACCGCTAATATCAATCAATATTATGATTAATAACGACGACAATCGATCTTTGGAGGCTCTTCCCATGAGCCCCTGCACCGATGGCAGCCTTGGCTTTGACCACCACTTCATTGCTTCGAGCACCGCCAAAGCTAATGATGATAACTCTTCTATCCTGGTAAACGAGCACGTCCTTGCAACAGCGGAGGAAACGAACGAAGGGAAGAACGACGTTACTGAGGAACACGCCATGGAACATATGCATGAGAGGGGCGAGGACCACGCTATGGCGCACATTCATGAGAAGAGCGACCTCACTGAGGAACACGCTATGGAACACATGCATGAGAAGAGCGATCTCACTGAGGAACACTCTATGGAGCACATGGAGAAGAACGGTGTCACTGAGGAGCATGCTGTCGAGCACAAGAGAGAGAAGAGTCATGTCACCGAGAAACATACACCCGAACACAAGGAGAAGGAGAAAGAACCCGTCGAGGAAATGCATCAGGCCGTTGGGCACAAGACGGAAGAGGAGGCGGAGCATGAGAATGAGCATGAGAATGAGGATATCGAAGAGATGACAGAAATGACCTGCACTATGGCCGTTTCGTCATCAATTACCGCTGACAGCGAAACTACCGAAGTCACCTTCACCACCACCTCAGTAGCTCCGGCGGCCACCACCACCAAGCCTAAAACCATGGCCACAGAAGCTCCTCACTGTCCTGTCAAGTCGGACGCGTCTGCCGCCGTTCAAACACGCGCTTTTTCCAATGCAACTCTCGCGCTCAAGAAGAAACAAGCCGCCGAGGAGGCCACTGCCACCACCAAGACCACCTCTGTCAACGCTCCCGAGACAGACTCGATCGCCGACCGCATCAAGATCTTTGGTGGCGCATGTACCGGCCGTGTTGTATACCGAAAGGTCGGTGTTCGTGATATGATCAAAAAGTACAAGGATGTCGAAGACAAGAGTCATAGCGAGATTGCACATGTGGTTCGGGGTCATAACGAGTCAGAACCCCGGGGTGTCTGCAGCGCTTATTCGCTCTCGACAGCTTCACGGCCTCTGAGACCCACCCCTGTCAGGAAGATGAGCCATGAGATGGCGAACAACGAGACGAGACAGGTTGTGAAATCGTTTGGAGGGATGGCGAGACACGATGAGGACGATAGATTAGGTGTGATCCAAGAGAGTGTTCATAGTGTGAAAAACGCGAAGAGCATCTTTGAGAGTTTGGCGCGCTCGAAGAGCGGTGCTCAGGTCTAGACAGACGGCGGAATGAGTAGCTATGCTTTAATTGTACAATATCTTCATATCCCTTTGCGTTGACGAAGGGAAAACAACGCTGCTTTCTTTGACAATAAAACTTCAATGTCCCCACCTACGCATCTTTTCTTCTTTGGCAGAAAATGCACCCATGGCACCTGAAATCCGCCTTCAATTGCTCAAGGAAACGTATTTCCACTGATGCCTGTGTGGGGGTGAACAGTGGCTGGGTTTTGCTGTGCCGAAAGCAAATTTTTAAAGTGCCCATTTTTCACCCCCTTCAATTCCTCTCCTGACAATTCATTCAACCCTCGACCCTCATTCGACCATGCTTCGCACATTCCTCGCCCGCAGCTGCCAGCCCCAGCGACTCCAGAGATCTCTCATCCCCTCAACGGCATCGGGAATCCGATTCATCTCCACGACCCAGCAGCCTGCTGCTCATCCTGAGGACAAGGATTGCTTCCTCGAGCGTTTGGGAGGCGACGACACTGGTAAAAAAAATTGTGACCCCCACATATTTTATTTTATTTTTCCCACGGTTCAAGCCCATGAACGACTATTCCGGTACACAGGCAGATCAAACACATGCAGCTGACAATGGAGGAACAACACATCATCTCTTTTGGCGCCATCTCGGTTAACTAGGCATTGCGGTAGTGAACTTTAACCGCCCCAAAGCCTTCAATGCCTTGTCGCGCAAGTTTGTGCGTGAGTTCCGTGATGCCCTCCAGGAGCTTCGTTACGACCAGTAAGTGTCAAGACTCGAAAATCTCTGGATGAGGGGGCTTGCCGAGCTATCAATCAACAGGGCGGATACGGTGTTTCGCGGAAGCAATTGGGGTCCTTGTCGAGATAAAGGGAGAGGACGGGCGAAAAAGACTCGTCGGCTTGTGCTTGGTTGCCTGTTACTTTAACGTGTATCCGGCGAGCTGTGGTCCTGTGCGATCTAACACCTACCCCTCTTTTCGCAACGCTTCCCGCCAACTAGGGAGGCCAGAGTCGTCATCCTCAGGAGTTTGGTTGAGGGCGCCTTCTGTGCAGGCGCGGATTTGAGAGTAAGCACATTAGTAGATCATTCAGGACTTCACTCGGATCCTGCCCCCTCCATCTTTTTCTTCGAATGGTGTTAATACTCATAGCGCCACGCGTTCTTCTCTTCGTTTATTCATTGAACTAATAGGAGCGTTCGACTATGAACATGACGGAGGTCAAGCAGTTCTTGGCCAGCCTCAGAGATAGCTTCCGTGAGCTCGAGACCTTGCCTATCCCCACGATCGCTGTCATTGACGGAGCTGCTCTCGGAGGTGGCTTGGAGTTGGCACTGTGCTGTGATATGAGAGTCGGTGGCGGCAACAAGAAGGTCAAGATCGGACTTGTCGAGACTAAGCTTGCCATCATCCCTGGGTAAGTTCAAGAGCCAGTGCTAATGCCAATGCTAATGCCAATGCCAAAGAAAAAAATCATGTCCTTTGCTGCCGCTGGGGTTTGTCGTCCCTTCATTACTTATGCCATCTTCTTCAATATATCAATTATAGTGCTGGCGGTACGCAGCGCCTGCCTCGCTTGATCGGAATCCCCAAGGCCAAGGAACTTATCTTCTCATCCAAGATTTTGAACTCTGCTTCTGCAAAGGAGTTTGGCATTTTGAACCACGCTGTCGAGGAGGATTCTGCATACAACAAGGCTCTCGAGGTCGCTCGCGAGATGCTGCCAATGGGGCCCCTGGCCATTCGTATGGCTAAGAGCGCTATTGACAAGGGCACTCAGTTTGAGATGTAAGGAAGACTGTGGAAGCGTAGAACGTCTCTCTACTGTTCTTATGATCTTGGCAAAATTGGATCAAGACTTCTTATGATATTCGGCGTTTTTTCTTTTTTCTTTTTCGTTTTTCCCCAATAGTGATTCCGGATTGGAGTACGAGCAGGCTTGTTACGCCCAGATCATGCCCACCGAAGATCGTTTGGAAGGTAACGGGTAGTGGCGTGATGAGCGAGAAAAGTGTTTGATCCTATTCACTTCTTCGACATACTAACACACCACCTTCCCCTTTGTCTATGGTGTTAGGTCTCGCTGCATTCCGCGAGAAGAGAAAGCCCGTTTACAAGGGCAAGTAAAGTCACTCCGAGATGCTTTAACGCTATAATTAGAAAGAGTAGTACGAAAAAGAACGTCAACGCACAATAGATTTTTTTTTAATGATTTGCCTTGAGTTACGGACCTGATACGTTGGGAGCCATCTCTGGGTTGGGAACCATCTACGGGTTGCGTTCGTGGATGAGTCATCGGACATTGAGTAGCAGGCTGACACTCGTCCTTGAAACTGCACTAACGGTCACAACCCGCTATGGATCCAATCTCCTCTGGACTAGGTCTGATATCAGTAAATCGCGGTATGATCCACCGCCAGCATGCAACAACACATCTTCGAGAATCTAACATAAATAAGCTTTATTATGATTCCCTCGGCATCAAGCAAGGACACAACAAAGAGAAGCCTCTTCTCACCATGGAGGAGTTGGCTGCTACAAAAGCAGCCGCGGAAATGGTTCGATCCACCTACAAGAAACCAGAACCAAAGGATTCCAAGACTAAGCAACCCGTCAAACACGGGAAACCCAAGTCGGGACCATCCGACAAGACAAAGGACCACCAACAGAGCAAGCGGTTGGATGGTAAGTCAGGATACAAGTCGGACAACAAGTCAGACTACAAAACGGACAAGGAACCGACAAGCAAAGCTGGTAACAAGTCTAACAACAAGTCTGGTGGTAGTTCCTACAGAAAACGACAGGAACAGGGAAACGAGGAGGAGGAGAAGGACTAGTAGGAGGTCGACTTCTCCACTTCCAGGAGGCATGGAAGGAGATGACGGATTCAACATGGGTGAACAACATCATTCAGGCGGGATACAGCATCATATTCGACCGACCTCCACCTCTCCGCCTACCACCACTGCACGCTCCGTTCAATTCGCCGGAAGAACAGAGGGCCATAGACTTAGAAGTCCGTTCTTTATTACAGAAAAGGGCTATAGAAGAATGCAAAGGGAAGGGATTCTACAGTCGTATCTTTACAATCCCAAAGAAGACGGGAGACCTTCGTCCAGTGCTGAACTTACGTCCATTAAACCAATTTTTGACAGCTCCCAAATTCAAAATGGAGACCATCAACAACATTTGCAGGATGCTCAAACCAGGCAACTGGTTGACGAGTATAGACCTCAGCGATGCGTTCCTGCACGTCGCGGTACACCCAGCCCAACGCAAATATCTACGATTCCGGTGGGGCAGGGCATCATACCAATTCCGAACTCTGCCTTTCGGACTTTCACTTTCCCCCTATGTCTTTACAAAAATCGTCCGCCCGATCCTCAAGTGGGCAAGGACGAAGGGGATCAGGATCTCCGCCTACCTCGACGACATTCTGATTGCCGCCAAGTCCAAAGAGGAGGCAAAGGAACATACTCGCATGGTGCGAGAACAACTGGAGAAACTTGGATTCCTCATCAAGGACTCCAAGTCAACACTCGAACCGACCCAGCGCATAGACCACCTGGGATTCAGGATCAACACCGACAACATGACACTTTCAGTCCCGAGGTCGAAAGTACGAGACCTCCGCAGGGAGGCCGAGAAGATGATCCGAGCAGGGACCGTACAACTGAGAAGGCTGGCAGCCTTCATAGGGAAGGCAATTGCGATGACGATCGCAGTCTTTCCAGCGAGACTGAGGAAGAGGAATCTGATACAAGTTCAGAATGCAGCTCTATCGAGGAAATGCAGTTGGACGGACCTGGTGAGCTTGGACTCAGCGGCACAGGAGAATCTAGCCTGGTGGCGTTCACATCTGTCGGAATGGAACGGTCAAGGGTTTCTGCCTCAGAAGACAGAGGTAGATGTGTACACGGATGCACCGGAGGATGCATGGGGGATTGTTGTCGATGGCGAGGAGATATCCGAGGCATGGACATCAGCGGAGCAACCCCACCATATCAACTGGAAGGAGTTAAGGGTCATCTAGCACTTGGTCCACCTTCCAACAATGATCGGCAAAACGATTCACGTTATTTGCGACAACATGACGACGATCGCACAAATCAACAAATTCGGAGGAACCAGGTCCCAACCGTTGCTCGACCTGACGACGAAGATATGGAACCACTGCATGAGGACAGGGACGAGACTCAAGATGACCTACGGCGGATATCCGGATGCAGCAAGCTATCCACAATCCGAAAGTCCGTGTGAGGGTCTCCGTGTGGCAGCACTGTCAGAGCATGCTTCAGTATTGCATACGCTAAGCTGTCTGCCGTACTGTCGAATCTGGCATGTCAGCAATACTTGTGATTTGTGTGCTAGATTGTTTGCCGCCCGTCAGGAGCGCAAAATGCAAGCTGCAGTCGGTTTATTTTTGGAATTTGCTGCGATCACTAGAAGCCGGTGATTGTCCTCTCTACGTGGCAATCTTCAAGGCGAGCAGCGCCTCTAGAAATTCTTGATGATTTTTTAAAAAACAGCGCACGATTGTTTATTGCGCTGCTTCTAGATATGGCATCGCTGCCACTGCAAATGGGGTCCGCTGATATGACAGCCAGCTGCTGAATGCTGCAGCCTGACCAGGGACAGCCTCACACTGCAAAAACCGCCAGGGATCTGTAAGGATACACAGCGCACCGCATCCAATCAGGATCCGGACCCCCGCCTTCAACAGATCACAAGGCAAGAAAAAGGTCACTTGAAAGTTGAAATGTGGATAAAAAAAAGGAAGACTGGAGCGCCAGCCGGTTACTGTACGCGCCGAAGGCGTTCCTCGATGACAAAAATAGTCCAGGAAAGTAAGTACTTTTTTTTGCCTACAGTAGAGTATCAGCCAAGAGGTGACATGGTCGGGCGCAGAGGAGAGGGTCAAGTGGCGAGCGTCAAAGGAAGAGAGGGAGGGGTTGCTGGAAAATCCTGCGCTATGCACTATGCTCCATCAACATATTCCTCCTTTTTTTTATTTTTTTTTGTTGACTATCCGTTGTATCCCACCCTCCATCTTAGAAAGGCGTGCATCGATAAGCGCATGAATGGACCCAGCCCATCGAGACCAGCCCATCGAGACAGGCGCCCCACTTTATCCTACTTTCCTTGAGCGCCAAAAAAAGCACGTTTTTGTATTTAGCGCGCAAGAAAACGCTAGAACATTGACGCGTCTGCCATAGGTCTTGTATTAGCAAGGCGCAGCTGGAGGGTGTGATGGTATCCGGTCCGCCAGACTCTATCTGCGGCGCTGAGTAAATTGGCGAGTTTCTCGTCAATTTTCTCCTTGAGGCGCATCATCGAACTTTGAATGTCGACAGTAACAAGGTGCGCTTCAACGTTGGCGAAGGCGATTGCGCACTATTCCTTCCTACTTTACTATGTAGGACTGTCGGCTAAATTAGATGGCGAAGAGAAAACAACTGCAACAGCCGATATCGCAACATTCCACGTTGAGGCATAGGATGGATGGTTGGGGCTATCTCGAGCGCCGCGCGAGACGCACACAAACATACACACACAGAGAGGATGTGTTGTTGTCGTTTGCTCGTTGGGCTCCATTTCAGGTTAGAAAACGTCGCGTTCCCTAGCGTTTGGAAGCAGGGGAGGGGGAGAAGTCTTTTTCTTTTTTGATTTTATTTAAGCTTATACTTTGCTAGGTTTTTTCTGACAACGTGGGATATATAGAGCAAGAGCTGGGACATAAATGAGGTGAATTTGCAATCATTCTTCTCTTTACGAGTAGTTTCCGCCAAGGACAGCCTTGCATCCGCGTGTCGAATTGTCAGTAGGGCAATCAGACTTGTTCTTGCAGCAGCGGATGCAGTAGATCTGGACATCAGGCTCAATCAGCTGCACAAAGTAGTTGTATCCCGCACAACTGGACCCAAGGGGTGCCTTGGGGTCGTACTGTCCGCCGCTGTCGTTCTTGCTCAGCTTGTATGCACTGCGGTTAATCCGGCCCGTCAGCTGCACGTAGTTGTCAGTCTTGACCAAGTGCGTTGACTTGATGAATCCTGCGGGCATGACACCAGCGGGCCTGACCATAGCCCTGGGCGCCTGGGACAAGGACGCGGTGCAGAACGAGAACGCCATGTCCTCGTTCTGGGAAATGCTGCCGCCAGCCTCGAATGGGAGAAAGAGACAAAAGCGCCTGGTGTCGATGACTGCTGCAGTATAGCCGTCGATTGTTGTGTCGGCGGGTGTGGGGGCAGCAGATGCAACGGTGGCTAGAGCGAAGACGCATGAAGAGATGAGGACGGACTTGTTGAACAGCATACTGGTGGTTTAGGAGTAGAATGTAGTGGAATGTAGTGGGGTGGAGACCGCTGCGCTTGCTTGGTTGTGAGTGTAGAGAAGTGTGTGCGTGGGAGTGAAGAGCTGAGGATTGCCCAAGACCTTTTTATACCTTCCAGGACCCTTGCAGTCTTCTCGCGAACCGGAAAAACGAAGGCTTTCTCTGTTCCGTGTACTGCACATGTGCACATGTACTCTCCTCCCCACACATACCGTTACATTCCTTCGCCAGGATCTTCGCTCTCGCTCTAGTTGCAAAACAATGAAGGCTCTCTGATTTTCTCTACAACAATGGCGAGGAATGTCGCTGACTCCCATTTACCAAGAATTTCTGCCTATTCTGAGCTCTGCATCCATGCCGCTGCCCCCATGTCCCCCATTGGCATCCACTCGACCTCTTCTCTAATGAACTGCTACTAGCCTTTGGCGCCAACCTGAGTCTAGTCTGTAGTCGCTTTGCAGTAAACAGAAATAGAGAAAGGCGGGCACAATAGAGTTGGAGGTGCAGGTTATTCTTAGCTGTCAGCAAATAGGGGTAAACGAAAGTACCGCGGGGAGGAGATTTCTCGAGAGGCTGTGTCGATGTGTTTGGCTATGCTCTCCCTTGCATCAGAAAACAGCGGCTGATTCTAGAGCGCTAAACAGATCGACACCGCCTCTTGAGAAAGAGCCGCGCTAAATACATCGACACCGCCTCTCGAGCAAGAGTTACATCGGAAAACAGCGGCTGAGTCTAGCCATGCTTTATCCTCGCCTTACCCACAACCAGCATTGGTCCTTCAGTGAGTCCAGATTGGAGAGCAGATCAAACGCCGGCGCGATTTTTTCGTTCTAGATTCTTGTCTCCGTGCCGCGTCATAGTCATCGCCGTAGCCATTCCTTTGAAAGCGTTTATTTCTACACCGACAACAACAACAACAACAACAACGGCTCTGCAGGCAAACAGTTCTTTTTTTTCAAAAAAAAACCTCTCTTATTGACAACCCTTTTATTTGACTGTTACAGCTGTTACACAAAGTATGGCCGGATACAGAGTATCTCTTTTTTTAGAAAAAGACCTTCTTCAAGCTCTTCAAGGTGCAGTTGTGCTCTTCATTAGACATAAACCCCTGTACACCCTCTCCTGCTTTCCACCTGTTCTGGGGGCGCCAGAGGCGAATCCCTTTTCACCCATGAGGGCGGCGAGCTTGCTCTGCATGATGCTTGTGTGCATTACCTTGCAGTACTCCTCTCGGAACGCAGCGGCGTTAACATGTAGTAAGACTCCAACCTCACAGTGACTGTTGGAACAGCTGCAGCTTGTCATTCTCGTCGTTATCCTCCTGGAACGCTCTCAGCATGGCGGGAGGCTGCTTGCTGAGGTCCTTATTCTCGTACCAGGCAACAGCGCCCTGGACCAACCACACGAGAAACTGCTCTCTGGCGTTCTCCTTCAACAGCTTGTGTTTAAGCTCTGGATCACGGAGCCTGTAGTTTGGATTGTCGACATTGTATGGACGCTTGGGATCATCTGGCGTTGTGTAGACATTGTGGAATGGTACCACGACGATACGACGCATCATGGCTTCATCTGTGACATCGACCTCAGGGCGGTGATTACACACAAGGATAGGTAAGCACATGGGCTTGAAGGTCTCAAACTCTCTGGAATAAGCACCACGCATGGTGATCGAACCTCCACCTGTCACAGTCTTCAAGATCTCGGTGCTAAGCCTGTCCTTGGGTTCGGCTTCTTCCTTGATGCAGATGCGAGCTCCTCGCAGAGTCCCAAGATGGGTTGAATGGGATCCCTCTCGTGCACGCTGGTCTCCACGGAAAAAGATCTCGTACGGTGCTGTGACGACCCAGCTTTCCAGCAGGTCTTCCAAGAGGCTAGCAAGCAGCGACTTTCCATTGGAACCCCCACCCGTGAACATGCACCACACCTGCGAATCCATATGTCCAGTGATGCCATAGCCTAGGAGACGTTGCAGATACGCGATGGAGTCCTCATCGTAGTTAAATAGTCCTCCAATGAACTCGTTGATGACGTCTGTCTTAGCCTCCAGGCCGTTGTAGAGCACATCCAGTTGACGGGACATCCAGTTGACGGGACATGTAGTCTGATGCAGCACCGTTTCGTAGAAGTCCCGTTTGTAGGTCGATGACGCCGTTGCGGACTGGCAGGATGTCGGGGTTCTGATCTAGATGTGATTCCAAAGTCTCGTCCGTGTACATGATCCGATGGTGTGTCAAAATAGCCTTCAGATTGGCGCTTTTTCTGACAAACGCTCGTCCCACCGCGAACTGCTGGCGCTGCTCCTTGATGGTCCTGATCTGCGACTTGGGTGCATCGCGGGGCGGACGGACGTACCTCAACAAGTTCTCCAAGATCGTACCACTTGTATCCGAGATGTCATTCAGCACACGAGGAGCGCTGAGCTCCTGCCAGACGATACCATTGAAAGCCACAAGCCGCCCCTGCTTGGTCTTCGTGTTGTATGCATTCACCAGCAGAAAGCCACGACTGCGGAGGGAGGCATTAAACATTAGCGCATATGGCTTGTCTGCTGATGGCGTCTCTAGAACCATCCTGAGACTCTCGTGCTTATCCCAGTTGAAGGCGTTGGAGGAGCACGACTTGGAGTAGTTATTTATGAAGAAACAGTTCTCGATGATCTGGCGCACCAGGTAGTTGTTGGACTGATGCTCGTTACCGCACAATGTGCACTTCACGATACTGCGAGGCTTGAAATCGAAGCCGCCGGTACGCACCCACTTCCTTTCGATATTGATCTGGAGCACACTCTCGACGGTAGACTCAGCATCGTTCATAAGCACTGTGATACGGTGTTCTGTGCTGGTTTCCAGGCTTAGAGTCGACATCTGGGAGCAGAGCCTCGAGAGGCTGTCCTTCTTCACCGCGTGGTTCTTCCTCCCTGTGTGGTTGCTGTTAAGCAGAGTGATACACCACTCTGGCATTGGCTGGCAGGCTGTCCTTACACACCAGTGGCTGCATGAAGACGTATTGTTGGCTGTTCACCTGGCTGGGTGAGACGATGATGCATCCTCCATCTGCGCGTGTGTCGATGCTACTCGGGCTGTTATCGATCCTCAGCTTCGTTGTGCTACTAGCCTTTTGGAGGCCTCCTTCTATAGACTTCGAGAGAGAGAAGAAGTAGTGAAGGCTGCCGCTTGCACTACGCTGGATAGGCGTGTTTTCTGGAAGGCCATGCTGCTCCACAAGTGCTCCAAAAAGCGCCATACCATCCTGAATCCCATTATCTCGGTCAGAGTCTTTTTGCACATCGCAGTCGACGACGATCAGATCGCTGGGCTCGCCGGTCACAAGTGCAATCCCGTTATCTTCATTGTTAAAATAGTCCTTGTAGGTGCCCAGTTTGGCTCTCTGCCACATCGGCTTGAACTCGATCTTCTTCCTGCTGGCTTGTTGGTTCCACTGTAAGCGTATGCCGACGGGCACTAGTCCCAGCTCTGTGAAAGTCTTAGCGTGTACTTCCATGTTTGTTAGTTGGTTGTTGTAGTTGGTTGTTGTTGTTAAAAACCAGGCCTCTCTTCAGTTTTTTTTTTAAAAAATAAAAAAGGTACACAAATCCTGTAACAGCTGTAACAGTCAAATAAAGAGGGTTAGCAATTAGAGAGGGTTTTTAAAAAATAGAACTGATTTACACATTTTGAGCTAGACAAGCTGATTGCAGCGCAGTGGGGCTTCTTGCACAAAGACTGGCCCGTTGTGAAGCGGACCCAAATTCCACCGCACCGACATCAAGGCCATTCAGGAGATGAGGAAGGTCAAAGACCTCGTGCAGCATCGCCTCGGAATCATTCCAGTGTTCTTCTTCTTGACAGTGCTGTTTGGGACAAGGTGCTACACAGGCCCTTATAGGAACGTCGAGAAAGGCATCCTCATACTCTACATGCTGCTGCGAGGGACCACTATATCAGACATGGGCGAGTTCCTACTGAAGAGCTCCTTCCATGAGATCTTCAAGAGCTTTTTCGGCACTAACACCTATATCCTGGATGCCAAAATAACGTCTTGCTTGGCGTAGATGTGCTCGAGTATCAAGTTGAGACTTCTGTGCTCTCGATCCACCAACCCAGAGACATTCAAGCACATCACTCTGCATTTGGATGGCCACGACAGCCGCGTTGCCTACCGCAATGCAGACAAGGCAAGTATGTACTCTTACAAGCTGCGCAAGTCTGGCTTCCGGACACAGGTGTGCTGTGACATGAACAGTATGGTGGTCTTTGCCTCACAGCCTGCAGAGTGTCGCGACTTCAATGACGGAACAATGCTCTCCAAAATGGCCATTGACAAAAAGATCCACCACCTTGACTGCCTTGCGCAGGATGGAGGATACACGCTGCACTTGGAAGGCATAATCGCCGCCAGCGACACACTCACGTCGTCAAATTTCTGCTACCCAATTCGCAAGCGCAAGGGTATTGAGTTGACAGAAGAGGAGACCAGATACAATGCCGTCATGACAAGGGCATCTTCTCGCTACAGTACAAGCTTTGCTGCCTACTCTGCAATATCAAGCGCATGGTCGCATTGCGCAACATCACAACGGAACTACATCACAGCTACTGGATCCAGGACGACTTCGACTACCCCGATGGAGAAGATAGCGCGAGCGATATGCAGGCTACCGCACCCTCATTCCAAGTCAAGGCGAGTGACACAAAAAGCATCTACCGGCTGCAGGAGAAATTTCTGGGTCTTGCAGTCGGTGGCCACGACACTGACCACGAGATGGACAATGATGACGGCCAGGATTATGTGGCCCAGAAGACCTTAGGCCATCGTGGGGAGGGCGAGTCCATTGAATACCATGTGCTCTGGAAGGGTTACGATGCCAGCTACTCAACATGGGAGGTGACATCCCAGTTCAATGATCAGCGCATAATAGAGGACTACTGGAACTCGCTGAGAGTCTTCTGAAAGCTGTAAAAAGGTCCATATTGGCAGTCAAGATATGCCTCGGGAGTAGTTTTCTATTTTTTTAAAAAAGGTGCACAAATCCTCTAACAGCTGTAACAGTCAAATAAATAGGGTTATCAATAAGAGAGGGTTGGGCTAGACAAGGCGGATATCCGGATGCAGCAAGCTATCCACAATCCGAAAGTCCGTGTGAGGGTCTCCGTGTGGCAGCACTGTCAGAGCATGCTTCAGTATTGCATACGCTAAGCTGTCTGCCGTACTGTCGAATCTGGCATGTCAGCAATACTTGTGATTTGTGTGCTAGATTGTTTGCCGCCCGTCAGGAGCGCAAAATGCAAGCTGCAGTCGGTTTATTTTTGGAATTTGCTGCGATCACTAGAAGCCGGTGATTGTCCTCTCTACGTGGCAATCTTCAAGGCGAGCAGCGCCTCTAGAAATTCTTGATGATTTTTTTGATTTTTTAAAAAACAGCGCACGATTGTTTATTGCGCTGCTTCTAGATATGGCATTGCTGCCACTGCAAATGGGGTCCGCTGATATGACAGCCAGCTGCTGAATGCTGCAGCCTGAACAGGGACAGCCTCACACTGCAGTTGCTTTCAAAAACCGCCAGGGATCTGTAAGGATACTGACTCTTTCTCATCCCTCACAACGTCAGCGAGTAAGATATAAATCGAGTGTCTTTGCTGGGTCTGGCTACGCTTATAGCGTTGATATGCACAATGAAATACTCTTCGTATTAACCATTTACCTCTGGCGCCTTCACTTTTGTTCTCATCTCTTTCGACGTGCCCAGCAAGTAAGATATATATCGAGCGTCTTTGCTGGATCTGGCGACACCTGTGGCGTTAATGTGCACAACTGCTCTTCGTATTAACCATTGATCTCCGGCGTCTTCACTTTTGTTCTCATCTCTTTCGACGTGCCCAGTGAGTAAGACATAAACCGAGCCTCTTTGCTGGGTCTGGCGAACTCAAGTGGTTCTGCATAATTGTTCTTTGTGTTTTGCAGTCGCTGCACCCCTGCAGTCATCACTTTTACTATGACCGGCCTGTAAGATTTGAACCGGCGCTCTTCGTTGCTTGATCTAGCTCAGTTTTGAAATTTACCTGTCTCTTCGTCAACCTCTTCCGCTTTTGATAGGAGACAAATAACTTATTGTTGTTCAAAAAACCCTGTGGCAGCTATTCGTGCCTTTTATATCCCCATTTTTGTTTTTATTCTTTCATTAAAAATGGGGCTGATTCTCGTTGTTGTAATGTGTAAGAACGTGTAGGGTGTCGCTTATTGTGTGTTCTGCGTAATAATTTATTCTTCGTACTGAATTCTAGCTAGAAACACACGTCGTACTCATTCTCTCCTGCGACTAAGTTGCGTAGACGCTGTTGGCAAGGTTTCTCGTTGGGGTTCGAAATGCTTGAGGCAAGACGTAGCTGTTTTTGTAGCTCTGTACGAACGGTTTTCCCGGTTATTTGACTGTGGTGAGATGCTGAAGTACATTAACTGTGTGATTTCACGCTCTATCGTTTTCCAAACGAAAAAAGGCGACTGCAGCGCACAGACGTTGACAGACTAGGGAAATCATTGGGGTAGTTTATTTTTTTCCGTTGTCTTTGCGGTGTGAAAAGATTAATGGCTAGTTCAATCGACCATGAGAGATCAATTCATGCCTAGAAAAGTGTCTCGTTTCTCGCTACACTTTCTCTGACTTTTTTTATTTTTACGACCCCCGTATTTGCAAATACGACAAAAAACGATAATGCAAAAATCGTTTCATCAGTAAACACAAAACCAACAATTTTTAGTGCCTACAGGGCTAATGACTCTGTGGATCTCTACATAGAGACTAGCGTTGTTTCTGCTGCTGATGCTGCTGTCGCTTAACATCCATCTCAATCCACCGTACAAACGTCTTCAATACATGTTCTCTTTCCTCTCGCAGCTCCACCGACTCTAGATCGTTCGAATCGTATAAAATATCCTGACAATGACTTGCTCCTGGTATTATCCTCATCACATTTCTGTTTCCTTCGTCGTTGTCGTCATGGTCATAGACGTCGTCTTGATCATCCTGACCACCGCTGTTGGCTTTGGAATCACGGCGCCGCGGTGCCTTTGCTGACTCTGTATTCAACACTTTATCATCTTCGTCATCCTGTTCTACACCGGGAACGATGACTCGGTAGTGTGGGGTACGTTCTTTTCCACGATTACAGTGCGGAGCCCGGCCACCGCGTCTGAACCGAGGACATCTGTGCTGGTAGCGGGGGTGACCTTGGCGAAAATATGGAGCCGAGTCTAGAGGCTTGTCTCTGAGCGCACTATGTGGAGTGCCTGGTGAGGCTGTTGGTTTTACGGACAGGCCAGATTTTTTTGCTGGCATCAATTTCCAAGTCGTTGTAGTTGTTGGCCCTGCCGCTGTGGCCACGGACGATGCAGGGGATGTCGAAGAGACAGTCGGTAGTGGAGGGTGGCGAGCTGTCTCGGAGTGATGAGGATATTTGAGCGCTGTGGCAATGTCGTCAGAGTGCTTTTTGGCTCTGTCGATCTTTTGGCGTTTGAGAAACTCCAGTGCCTGAGTGCTTGCTAAGGTCAAGTCCTTCCATGGGTCATTCTCACCATTCGTGAAATAATATCGACCGCCATTACCACTGCCACTGTCAGCGTGGCCATATGTAGCTATGTCTACGAATGAATTCCTGTGAATCGATGGGCGGCCCGGTGTAGTAGCTGTGGCAGTTGTAAAAGTTTCATCCACTGCTGTCGCATCCTTGCTATCAGTAAGAGGACTGAACTCCTGTGCTATCTCCCAGCCACGGAATTTTCTGTTGACATTTCTCTCCACGTCTGGATATCCATGTAATAGATGTGGAGTCGAGGCATCATCACTGTTCTCTCCATTTAAGTTACCGTCTCCTTGCTCATGTTCACCCTTGCCTAGACTTTCGGTATCGCTCTGATGGCTGATGTTCGCCTGCGAAGTTTCACTACTATTGTTTTCAACAGAAGACTTCTTGTTCACATCGTTGCGATGGGAGTGTGTCGTGCCAAAATAGAGCTGACATTCCTGCCAAGCTGCTTCCAAAGTGAGTAAGCGCGAGAATACACTTTCTTTCGGTTGAGAGTCGTTGTTGGCATAACAGTGGCAAGGTTTGCGTGATGAGACTTGGCTACTGGCAGAGTGTCTATCTCTTGATGCTGGTTCTCCAGTTTGGTATGGCAGCGACGGCACTGATGCAGTAGAGTATGGGGTGTTGGTTGAATTGTAAGAAAGCAGAATGTTTGCGCGAAAAGAGGCTGTGCGGCTCTGAACTCTGTCCACCTAAATGTTATTTGTCGAAAAATAAAAGTAGGCATGTTTGAATATTCCGCATGGATTAAAAAGAGTGCGACTCGTATTTTTTTTCCTTCCTAGTTCTCGATCCTACCGTCACTGATTTCACAGTGGGAGACGATGCAGAACAAGGAAGACAGCTGTGGCTAGACGGTTGCGATGTCTGAAGATAACCCAGTTCGCTGCATGTCTGCCACAGCCACGCCATGCTCGCCAGATTCTGGACCGAGTTTGGGTCCAAATCAGAGGGTCGCAGATCCTCTGCTTTTGTCGGTGTATAGTATTGCTGGTCCTTGAACCATGTTGCCAGAGCTTTAGCATATTGTACGGATTCCAAACTTGTAGCTCCCACAGTTCCCTGATCCGAACTTGTGCTAATATCCACCTGTGCCATAGTTCCACAAAGAATATCAATCGCTGTCTTGACTGGCTCGACGCCTGGGGGGGTCACTGCGCCATTGTACTGCACCGCACTAGCGACAGTCCACCAGATCCACCCGGCCGCGTGAACCTCTTCGCCATTTGATGCGTACTCCTTTGCGAAATCTGGGCTGAACCAGGTAAGAACTCTGAGTTTTGCAGCATGCCTTGCCTTCTTGTCCTCCTCTTCGCTCTTTCGACGTGGAGTGGGTGGTGGTGTGGTATTGTAGTCGATGTGAGGTATAGATTGTCTGAGCTGTCTCTCAGTCGTGGCGATAGCGTCACTTTTTTGAAGCGACGTTTTTTCAGTCTCGAACTTTTGTGGCATCTTCTTATCCAAGTATGCCATGTGTTGCATAAACTCGTCCGTCATCATCAATGCTCCATCTAGAAAATCTCTTGCATGCGCCAAACGTTGTGAGCATTGTTGTCCAAGAATACTGGACTGTGATGTACTATACTCATAAAAATCCAGCGCGGACCGGACTGGTGCTGAGGACGCGAATGCGGCAAAGACTTTGGAGGGGTATCGTTGACGAGTCCAAGCTGCCAAGTTCCCACCATATGAACATCCAGCTAGGATCCATCGCGGGTTTGATGAAGCTGTTGTCGAGCCCGCTCCACTTTTACCTCTTGAGAAAAAGGTTGGTTGGAGAGTTGGGAATTGGTTCATAAAGTGGATGATATCCTCGATCGACTGATCCACAGAGAGGTACTTTAGCAGATCAAGAGGGAGTCCTTCCTTTTTGTCGCCTTTGCCACTGCCACCGTTGGGGGTGCTGTGTTTGGTATTATTCCTGTGGGAGTTGCCTTTGTTTGGACTATCTCCATTACTATCGTCACCACCACTGCCTCCCCTTCCTTCTTTGACTTTTGCATTTGCATTGATCCTCGCCTTGGGAGATACGTCTGTGCTGGTTCTTGGATTTGGGGGCACAACGGTATCAGCACCCCAAACTCTCCCTCTTCCAAGACGTCTTCCTGCCATTTCCCCTTCCATCCCAGGTTCGTCGTTTTGGCTCGTGATGACATGTTTGGTCTTGTCTCTGGACGCGCTTCCCTTCCGAACGGCAGCGGTAAACTCTTGAAACCGAGGAATCGAACCGCCGTAGAACCGGTGCTCCAAAGCGACAAGGAGTCCAGAAGTGGCGTTGGCGAGTTCGTAGGCAAGTCCTCGTCGCAGAAAGAGTGAATGTAGAGGACTTTCTCCGGGGATCCACAGAATGATCGGGCCACCTGTTTTTTTTTTTTTGTTGCAGAGAAAATTTTGCGGTTTGTGATAGGGAATGTTTCTGTAGGCCCACACTTGCCCAAACAAAGAGGGAGGAAGAGCTTACCTGGCTTATAAAACTCGCTGCTGATGTGATAGTATTGCCGGAAGGTGTTACTTCTATTGGCTGGAGGCGATGAGGAGGAAGTAGAGTTTTCAAGAAAGTGGTCCAGCGGCTGAGAGAAGAAAAAATATCCCAGCTCACTCTCTCCTTCAGGCGCCGCAGTTGTTGAGGATGCTGCTGCTTCAAGGACTTTGACCACCTCATCATCCTCTTTCTGTGCTACAGTGGTGTTTCCTTTCGTATTCGCCTCTTTTGTTTTGTTGTCCCTCCCTGCTTGCGGCGTATCCAGGCTATGGGTCCTTCCACTGATATTACCGTCCCTGTATCCTTTGCTACGCACTTGCCCTGGCTCGAACGGGTACCAATATTTATCCCAATGGATCTGATTCTGCGCTCTAGCACGCATGCCCCAATCCATGGTCGATTTGTGTCGTAGGCCCAGAGTCTTGACGAAAGGGTACCGCAGCTTTGGTGGCATTCTGACGGATTGACTGACATGCTGCTGTTGATTCACAGAAGGCTCCTCAACCCGAACTTTGAGTGACTCTTGGAACGGATGATTGTCTCGCTGACTATGAGCAATCGCTGCATCTGAATCGACTGTCTGAAAGAGCTCCTGGTGTTGGGCGCCATGCCGGTCTATCCCAAGGGCTACTTCTGGTGTAGCGATATGAAGACCTTCGTGACCATCATATCTGAGTGGGGAAAGATAGCTTGCATGCTGACTATCTTGTTGATGTCTGTACCCGATGATATCTGGGACGATGGTTGCTCGGGTGAGAGGGACGACTATACAGTGAAGGATCGCCACACTGATCCAACAACATCTTACCGCCATACGACGCAGCATTATGCTTTTTTTTTTTTTTTTTTTTTTTTTTTTTTTTTTTGCAGGAAAAAAGGGGTGAAGGGAGAGGAGAAAGAAAGAGATGAAGGTGGGTGAGAGGTATTGTTGTGTTGAGGCGTAAGCTATTGTTTCTATGTGATAGCCGACGAATGGAAGGCGCTTTCAGGAACAGGAGACAGAGCGAGAAATGGAATGCTTGCGCTGTTTCGAGATGTGGAAAATGGACTGGTTGTTGCACAGGCGAGGAGCATTGTTGAGAGCAGAAAAAGAGAGAGAGAAAAAAAATAGAATGAGTGAGTGTGTGTGAGAGGTGACAAGACGCTCGTGTGAAGAGCCAGAAAAAATACAATGAAACGGACAACGAACGAGGGTCAATGTGCAAGTTTAATGCTCTTGCCTGATAGTCCTGTGAGGAATGTCGGAGCGATTAAACGGATGAAATATATATGTTGTACGTGTAGGTCGTGATGTCGCCAGGAGGTTGTTTCGTTGAAACCAGGAGAAGACAGAACTTGGAAACAAAGTGCTGGTAGTGACGATGATGATATCGGCAAACTGTGTTCAGAACGTAGGCAGAGTGTCTGGCTGTGGCTTGCAGCGATTGAATTGAGCAAGGGGAGAGGAGCGAGAGGAACGAGGAATGAAGGGGCGTGGGGATTGAGGAGGTTCGTGGCCGTTGCATGCCAGCGCGAGGGATTCTCGCCCGAGTCTCCTCTGCTCTTGGGTCAGCGACCGAGAGGTTGGGCAAAGTCGTTTTTTTTGAAGGGTGATCTGTGCGCGCTCGAAGTGTCGGAGACCGAGGGAGCTACGGGGGATTAATGTCTGGGTGGAGAGGATGCATGCGCAGCGCAGCGCCTCTGTTTTGGGGGGGAACATAATATGTTCACACACACACACATGTGTCTGCGCGCGAGGACGCAGGCGGTCCCCCCAGTGGAGTCATGTGTCTAGGCGAACGAATAATCACACACTACTCACTCCAAGGTTCTCGTCGCTTCCCGTGCGAAGGATGGTCGAGAGCACAGGTGGGCAGTCATCATTCATATCGCGGCAATACATGTCCGTATTTGCACACACACACACTGCACACACACTGCACACACACTGCACACACACACACACACCTCATTCGCCCACGCAGCAGATGTGTCTCTTGCCACGCACACACACACACCCTTCTCTCTTTCTCTCCTGCACACCCATCCATCCTTCATTCACCTCATCCTCTCTCTCTCTCTCTCTTCTCTCCCTTCTCTCTCCCTTCTCTCTCTCTCTCTCTTCATCCATCCCCTCCTCATCCACTTTCTTCGAAAAAGAGCTGGCCATTCCAGTCCATTCCGAGAAAAAAATAGTCTCCCATTAAACCCGCTTTTCTACATCCCACGCAACAAAAACAAGACTAACCCATTCCTGCTACACACACACACTCTGTCACTCTTACTCTTGCTCTCTCTCTCTCATCACCTCGCCAGCACCCTGGCTCCCGGTCCCCGTTGCCCCGCATTCCACTAGGAAAGGGGCTCCTCTCTGCTCTGTCTGCCAGAGTCACAAACGTAACGTGACTCTCTTCTCTGCTCCTGCCTTGGTCTCCTCCAACCCAACCACCCTCTGCTCTGTGCTGTCTGTTCTCTTCTGTTCTGTTCTGCTTTGTTCTGCTCTGCTCTGCTGTCCTCCACAACGGCTCTTCCCTGCCTGCGCCCACCCACCCTTTTGTTTCCTCTTGGCTAGTCGCTTCAACAGCTACACAACGGCAAACCTGCTGCGTCGACTCTATAAAGTTCGTTTCACCACGCCCACCCAACTCTAATTCGCAAAGGCCGGGTCACCGTCATAATTATCTTGGCGAGAGCTTCTCTGCTGACATACACGCCTTCTTCTTCTTCTTCTTCTTCTTCTTGTGTGCCATCCACGTCTATCCACAGCCCGCCATTTCAATTCGCAAGACCCACTCGTTGCAGCAATGGCCACCAACCGCTTAAGCGCAGACATGAACGGCGTTCCTCGCGCGTTCGCTCGGAGACCCCCAACAGAATCACTACTACAGCATCATCAACAACAGCAACAACAACTGCGTCACGACCAACGCCAGCAACAGCTGCTGCAGCAACAGCAACAGCAACAACAACAGCAACAACAACAACAACAACAGCAACAGCAACAATATCAGCTGCCTCTGCAGCCATTTTCGTTTGGCTCAGATTTTGACCTGGCTGGACCCCTCGGTGGCGGGCTGTTGATGAGTAATACCACTGCCGTAAGTAATAGCAATGGTCACCCTGGTAACACAAACATTAAGCCAGCAGTGGTCCGTTCCTCATCATCTTTGCTGTCGCAGTCTTCCAAACCCGACAGCAACGTCATTGACAGTAATGTTGGTGGTACGAGCAATTCCAGCAACAACAACAACAACAGAAGAAATTCCGCCGCCGCCATCGCAGCCCAGAGCGACGATGACCGTTTGATTGAAACAGACTTTGAGTCTCTCCAGCCATACTTTGTCGACTTTGGTGCTGGATCCATCTCAAGTAGTGGCGGCAGCAGTGGTGGAAGTGGAAGCGTAAGCGGAAGCGGAAGCGAGCGACCTAAACAAAGTTCGACGATTATGGCCGCACGAGCCGCTAGGAAGCCAGCTGTACCAAAGGCATTACCGGTGCAAACAATGTATGATGACTCTTCAATGAGCATGCTGGACGACTTTTTCAAACCCACGCTGGAGCCATTGCCCACAGCCCCGAGACCCGTGGCAAGAGCGCCGCTTCGGGACTGGCTTCAGCAGACGACGCCAGTACAGCAGCAGCAGCAGCAGCAGCAGATGCCCCACCCCCCACCTCAGCAGCAGTACCAAGAACTGCGGCAAGAACTGCAGCAGCAACTGCAGCAGCAACAGCAACAACAACAGCTGCAACAGCAACAACAACAGCTGCAGCAGCACCAACAACAGCTGCAGCAGCACCAACAACAGCAGCATCAACAGCAACAGCAGCACCAACAGCAACAGTCAACACATGCTCAGCAGCACTATGACAGCTCGCTTGATTTTTTTAGCTCACTTGAGGGCGCCTTGTCGGGCCCATCGCCGCAACCATCATTGCGTCCGTCTGCATCGACATTGTCGTCGACCAAGCCAAGACAATCCTCCCAGCTACCCGCCTTCCCTCCCATCCCGTCAGACTACTCAGTATTTGCCCGCACGGGTACAGTCAACAGGACGGCTTCTACACGTCACGTTCCAAAACCTGCCAACAAGAGTGTCTTTACACCACCCGACGACGTATCGGCAAACACATCTACAACCTCATTGGGTTCCTTCGAGTTTCCGAGAAGCAAGAGCTCAATACAGCCGCCATCGAACACGCCGGGTTCAGCCGTCGGTCAAAAGAACAAACTGGACGTGCATCCATCTCTGCTCTCTTCATCCCCACCCGCCCCTACACCGGCTCCAACACCGAGATCAACGGCAAAATCGATGGCAGACCAAAGTGAATCAAAGATAATGTATTCGTCATCATCATCGTCGTCATCTTCATCAAGTATCAGTGGGTCAGCATCGTCTTCCCCAAGCATGTCTCCATCGCTAGGCCCTACTGTGATCCCTGTACCGCCCAAGGAAGCACCAAAGATACCGGCCAGGATTCTGAAAACACCGCAGCATCTCACACCATCGCCATCGCCATCGCCGTCGCCATCGCCATCGCAAGGTGGTCATGTAGGCAGAGGCGATGCTCTTTTGCAGTCTCAGAAGCAGCTATCACAATCACAGCAATTGTTCTTGCGGCGGATAACACCTACTCATACCCCACAGCCGGTGATGAGGGAGCCACAAGAGTCCACACAGTCGTCACGCCGTCGCAGCCAGAACCAACCGCTACCGCCACCACCATCGTACACGGTTCCAGTCATCCCGCCCCCCATGACACCTGCATCGCCTTGGGAAGAAGACAATGACTTTTATCAGGCAGCATTGCCTCCTCCACCACCACCTGTAACAGTGACAGCTCCACCACGAAAGCCTGTCCAAGCAGCAGTACGTCCACCATCTACACAAGCAAAGGCACAGGTGCAAACGCAGCCCAAGAAAGCAGAGCTGCCTCCACAGCCACCTGCTCAAGCCAAGACGCGGAAGCAAGCACCACCACCGTTGTCACCAAGAGAGGATCTGCAGAAGCAGCAGAGCGGCACCAACCACCACAACTCACCGCTGTTGTCGCCTGCTTTGAGTTCTACGTCGTCAGTCGCCTCGGCTTTGATGGTAACCAAGTACCCACCCCCACCGCCATTGATTCTCTACAGTGACGATCAAATCACGATTAGCTCGTTGCACCTCACGATCCATGCGTTTTACTTTCCGCTGAACACACCTGTGACGATCCCGTTGCTGTCGATCACAGAAGTCGAGACGTTGCCGTTGGATGATGGAAATTCAGGAGGCATGGCGGGATGGCTCAAGTACAAGAACTGGGGAATGGCGGCTCTGTCGGATATCTGGTGGGCAAGAGATCCATCTCGATCTGCTACAGGTGCAATTACGTCCGCGGTCACGATACCCTTTTCGAGATCTGCAGATAAAGAGAACGTGCCACCTGTGCATGTCGTTGTGCGGGTCCGTGGGGAATGGCTTCGGAAGGGGTTTGGAGTGCAGGACGAACGTGGCGTCAAGGTCTTGAAGGAGGCCTGGAAGAACGTCAAAGAAAGCGAGGTCGGATTACGATCGTTGCGGCCGGCTGCGGAGGGTGGTATGGGAGAGAATGGTAATGACCGCGATGATGGTTTGGCGGTGGAAAGGCCGGCGGGCGAGAGTACGAATGGAGGGTCAGAGAAGCGACGATGGCTGAATTATCAGAATACGTGGACGGCGTACCCGTTTGCGGATGATTCACCGCAGTTTTTGGCGCAGCAGCAGCGTCGTGGTGGTAGTGGGTCTGTTAGTGCCAGTATGGGTGGATTGGGCTCGGTGCTTGCGTCCAAGGCGATGCGGTACCATCATCAACCGCAGCGACTAAAGACAAAGTCGAGCAGTAGTGGGCCCATGGCACTGGGAGAGGACGAGAGCTGTGGAGACGACCCGTTATTTATAGACAATGACCTGAATGTCCACGAGGAGATTTGAGCGTATTTCAGGTCCTGATTGATCTCTTCTTTTCTTTTTCTTTTTTGGTTTCCACGTTTGTTCAAGAGGTGGAATTCGTGTATTGATTGGCTTTGCCGTGTGTAAATAAACAATTACAATTGTATCAGTATAACTTAGTACCGTCATCTCAAAGATGCAAGCTAGAAAGAACACCGAGTGTTTGTGATTAATGCTGTATTTGTCAATAGTGGTAGTGTCTATTCTTCTTCCTCTCCACTCGCCTCGTCCTCCTGTTCGCCATCCTCATTGCCGTCTTCCTCCACGTCTTCACCCTCACCCTCGTTGCCAGTCTCTTCACCTTCACCTTCATCTTCCTCTTCCTCTTCCTCTCCCTCTCCCTCTCCCTCTCCCTCTCCCTCTCCCTCCTCTTCCTCCTCCTCTTCCTCCTCCTCCTCCTTGTCTGCATCTACATCCGCGTCCAGGTCAGCATCACCAACGCCCTCTTCATAATCCACCTCCACTTCTGAGAATTCTTCCCTACCCTCATCATCCCCATCCACTGCCAGATCTTCCAGTCCTTGATCCGCGTCGTCCTTTCCTAGATCCTCTGGGTCGACATCAGGATCATTGTCGGACATGTCGTTTTCGAATGAGGAGGTACTATCATCATCGTCTGTGCCAGCGACTTGATCCTCATCGTCTTCAATATCTTCAAATGCTTCCTCCTCATCCTGCTGTTGCTGCTCTTCAGGATCCACTTCTGTAGACTCGGGGGGGCCATCCTCCTGAGAGACCAAGTCCTCATACAACTTTTCCTCCTCGCTTAGTAGTTCCAACTCTTCCACCTCCTCCTCCTCCTCTTCTTCACCATCATCATTGGTCTCGCTGGTACTACCAGTCCTCGTCAAAAACTCTTTAGGTGGTGTGAAAATAGGCAAAGGATGAGCTTCTGTGTTAAAGACATACTTGTCAAGAGGCAAGACATCATCTGGACCAAAAAGAAGATAAAAGTATTTGAGGGTTTCGGCCAAGAAGAAAGTTTCCATCTTGTCCGAAAAGTTAATTTTGTTGGCTCGTCGAATATCGTTGATGGAACTGTATCCTCCTGATGCCACCTTGCTGTATTTTTCGATCGATTCGAAAATCTCCCAGCCCCAGTTACTTTATAAAAAAAAAAAAAAGAGAGAGAGATTGTTAATAAAAGTTTGTGTCATCGAGATTACTACTACCACACACACACACAGAAAAAAAAAAGGAACTTACCGATACTTCTCGTCACCAGTCAATCGCCAGAGATAAAACAAACTCTCCACAGTCTCGGGACGCAACCAACTATGTCCATCCCGATCATTCACAATAAAATCCGAACCCGGCGTATACTGCAATGCACTCTTCCCCCTCACTTGTTCCTGTTTCTGAACCCAGTGTACAATCTCGGGTGCCAATCCAGTCTCTGTCTGACGATACATCTCATAACACGATTCTGTCAACTCTTCTCCAATCTTGAAATCCTCTTCTTCTACTTTTGAGAATCGAGAACGTGAGAAACCGCCGAGGTCATCATCGTCCAAAGGATGACCCTCCGTAGAAGCGAGGGCCATGGTACCTCCCAAGAAACAGACGAGATGATCCATTTTCGGTGAAAGGTTTTCGGGTTCGTATTTGGAGATTTCTCCCACAAAGAGAAGGTTATGAGGGATAGTACGGCCCAAAAGATGTTTCTTGACACCACTGATGGCATAGTCGTACATTTCCTTGTAGACTTTTTCCTTTTTGCCCGTCTGTAGGTATTGCTTGATCAAGTATTCTATTTGAAAAAAGAATGGGTGTTTGTTTCAAAGCTTTTCAACCTGTCCACAGAAAAGACCAAGAGCATTACGACAGCATAACCCCCCCCCCCTTCCTTCCTCCCTTCCCTTCCCTTCCTTACCATAATAACTGTCACCGCGAGATCCAAGACGAATATCACCGCCCTGGAATAGTCCCGTATAAGGACTAATATAGACAGGAACCAGCCCATCCAAATTATTCAATTCCTTCATCTTCAACACTACATTCTCTACCGCCTTCCAATACTTGTCATCTCCTGTCAAGTAGGACAAATACTTGAATTCCAATTGCAACGTTGCCACCTCGGATGTTGAACTAATTCCACGTTCATGACTAGGTACACCACGTCTTTCCTTGAGATGTACACTCGAGTAAGGGATACCACTCGCAGTATCAAATCCACCCATCAATCGATCCGCCAAATCCATAGCCTTGTCCAAGAAAATGGGATCATTGTTCGATTGATCATATGTACTCAATAATCCTCCTAGGACTCGAATCGTCGTTTCAAATAAATTGACCTCTCCATCTTGATCAAAATCAAGTTCATCCCTCACCCAGGCCTTGGCTTCTTGAAACTCATCATCAAGACCCATCAATAAAATCGTATCCAAGGAATCCACAATCGTAAAACCTTGACCTTTACGAATCATGTTGGACCCATATTTGGAGATTGGGTGATACTCGTCTTTACCCCAAGCATCCCGTTTATAGGCGTTCCAGGAATGGAGAAAGGCATCTTTGACCTTATTCTTGCGTTCTTCCCATAATGGCGGGTTTACTCTTGTTCGACGTGTGGCATTATTGCCTGGGTGTGATTTTTGGGTATCCTCCCCGGAAATGTTGGCATCAAGAGGTTGATCAATGTCTGCTTCGTCATTTCCGAACGACTCATCATCCTCCTCTGAGAGATCTCTGCTCAAGTCTTCGCTCTCTTCCCAATCATATTGCGGCTCCACGGGTAAAATTGGAGCCACTGGAGCAAGCACTGGTGCTGGTGGTGGTGCTGGTGGTGACGGCTTCTTCTTCTTCGGGCTGCCCTTAGACTTAGACTTTGATTGACCGTTTTTGTTATTGCCACCGTTGCTTTTACCCTTGGGGACGTCGTGAAACCTAAAGGTATGATCCTTGCCATCAAACTCAAACAGCGTTGGTGGAGCCTTCTTCTTTTTCTTTTTCTTTTTGTCCTCCTTCTTTTTGGCGGCCGCCGCTGCGGCTGCTGCGGCTGCGGCGTCACTGTTGCTGCTCCCTGACGCGGCCTGGTCGCTGGTGCCACTGTCCTTGACATTAGGGACAGGAGCTGGTGGTACTGCTACTGCTGGTGGTGGTGGTGCTGGAGCTTTTGGTGCTGGAGCTTTTGGTGCTGGAACTTTTGGTGCTGGAGCATGAGGCATTATAATCTTCTTTCCCGTCTGAGTCTGTCGTGGACTGACGTCGTGTGCAGATGAAGAAGATGTGGTGTTCCATGATTTGGGTGAAGAGGATGATTTGAAGAACATGTACGTTGCTGCGACGAGGCAGAGTACCAGTACGGCATGGCGTTTTCGAAAACGATGATGAAATTGCTTCTAGATATTTTTTTTTTTTTTGCGGAGAGGATCAAGCATTAGTTGGAGTAATTGATGGGTGAGAAAAAAAAACAGGAGGAAATATGAGCAAAAGTTTCAAGTGGGAAAAGCCATGTTATTATATCTCCTTCTCCTCCTCTCTCCCCCCACAATCCTTGGGATAGACCAAAAAAATCGTCGGGGGGGTTGGATCCTACGTACGTTGGTGTGCACAGGCAACGGGGTCTTGGCGTACTTGTTGTCATCGTAAAAGGGGATCGCGGACCGATCCTCTCGTCTGAACATGACGGGGGGTTTTTTGCTCGGGTGATGTGGAGCGGAGGTTGTGGAGGTGGGAAAGTGAGGAGACGATATTTGTCCGGATAAATGTGTTCCTGAATTCCTTTTTTATTGCTGCTGCTGAAACTGTTCGTCTGACGGTGTGTCAAAAGCGCGTGTGATCTATATGAGAGAGTTGTGCGGGGGGAGTGATGAGTTGAATGAAATCAAGAGAGAGAGAGAGAGAGATATGGTAAAAAGTCATCCACTAATACCAGGGGTTAAAGAGCTGGCTGTAGTGCTGGCTGTTTGTGTTACCTTGACCCAGCGGGTGTCGTCTTCTCTGGGACACAATGAAAAAGAAAGAATGGGATAACGGCACTTGACCAGAGTAGAGATGAAGGAGATGAGGATGAGGATGAGGATGGCGATGATGAAGGCGATGATGATGAAGAAGAATCAGGAATGAGGGAAAAAGAGGATAATGTCGAGGTTATCCTGGCAAGCGGGAACACGTATTGCTTCTTCGCTCTCTAGCGTTCTTTCGGCTCACTGTCCATATGCTTGTTATTACGAGAAACCTTACCGACAACCCACGCATTTTTCAGCGCATGGAACTCATGGAACTGCAATACTTTTTCCGCTTTTTTTTTTTAAATGTTTATTTTCCGCACACACATGTACACACACACATATGCCACTAGACTACCTTCAGAGATCGCCAAACATGTTCCCCACCTCCTTGTCAAACTCCCTCGCGCTCAGCTTGCCTTTCTTCACCTTCTTGGCTAACCGCTCCTCCCTAGCCAGTGCCTCCCAGCTATCCTCCTCCTCCTCTGCCTCAACTTCCTCGTCTTTATCATCGCCCTTCTTGGTATCACCCTCCTCATCACTATCATCTCCCTCACCACCCTCGCCATCTTCGTTCTTTTCCCCTTCCTTGACCTCACCATTCGCCACTCTCTTCAGGTACTCTCTCTTGCGCTGCTTCTTCAGCTGTCGATCAAACTTTCGATCTTTGGCTTCTTGTTTCTCAGACCAGGCTGAGGTCTTGTGGATCTGTTTCCGTTTCTTGTCATTTTGTCCGCCACTCAACGCTGCTTGCTTCTCCTTCTCGGCTTGTTTGGCCTTGTACTCGGTCAGTTTTTTGACGCGCACGACTTCTTTTTGCTTGTCCTGGTATTTGTACTTGTCCATCTGATGTAGTGGTGGTAGTGGTAGTGGTAGTAATAGTGGCTGTCAGTTATGCGTTTTACATCCTCTAGAAAAATAAAGAACCCCCATTCAAGAAAAAAAAAAAAACACTTACATCATTGTCTGCAGGAACAAACCCTTGGATCCCACCTCCAGATTTTTCATTCTTCAATTCTGGCATCTTGGGTAATCTCAACAATCCATATCCACGCGCCAAAGCCCCCAGATCCAAATCCTTGGATCTGAAAATAAAACTCGCTTCATGTTTGGAGTAACTCCTGATAAATGACACATAGGCCATTGTTCCCTTGTCGTGTAGATCCCGATCCGTCATCACAATCTTCTTGACTCCCTTCAAGAACTCTGTATTCTCGGTATCGTCCTCGGGTTCCTGTCTCACAATCACTCCCAGTGAAGAAGAAGTAGTAGTGCCATTCTCAACGTTATTGTTGTCGTTGCTGTTCAAATCAGTCGCCATATCCTCATCCTGATCTTCGTTATCATCGACATCCTCCATAATAACAGGTCCACCCTTCCAACCCCACTTGTGAATCGGTACCTTACGGACCCTCAAGAAATCCACATAAGTTTCCTCTTTCCCCTTGACCAAGAACACCACAGCCTTTCCCTCGCGACCAGCGCGACCAGCACGTCCACAACGATGAGTAAATGCCTTTGGATCCTGTGGTGGATCCACCTGAACCACGAAATCCACATCAGGAATATCCAACCCTCTTGAAGCAACATCTGTACAGAGCAAGACACCGGGGGATCCTGCAGGGATATCTGTAAAGGATTTGAAGGTGAGGGATCGTTTCTTGGTCTCCATTTTCCCATGAAGGGAATGAATGGCGAATTCAGAGAGTGCTGGAAGTCGGGAGAGAAGTTTATAAAAATAATCGACGCTGGCGCAGGTGGCAAAATAGACGATGGCCTTTTTTTGGAGAGATTCTTGTCGGAGCAGGTGGGTGAGGAGGAGGAGTTTCTGGGAGGTGGAGCAGAGGATGTATCCGATATGAAGTCTATTTGTCAGAGAGAGATGGAGGGGGGGGGGGAATGTTAGATTTTCTTTGCTGTTTGTAGTTATTATTACCATTGTTGCTGTTGTTTTTTTCTTCTCTCTCGGAACTTACGATGCGGGTGTGCGCTGTCCTCCACCGCCAACCAGATCCTCAACCTTGACAACCACACGCACCGGGTTCCGCAAACCCGCACGGACCAGCTCATGCAGTCCATCCGTCATCGTCGCCGAGAACAATCCCGTCCTACGCTGCTTTGGCAACAATGACATGATCTTGTTCAAACTGACCGAGAATCCCATATCCAACAATCGATCCGCCTCATCCAATACCAACACCTCCAACTCTTTTACATTCACACCTCCTCTCTTTTGTGAAAGAATATCTTCCAGTCGACCGGGTGTACCGATCAAGATATCGGGTTGGACTTCCTGAAACGTTGCAATGTCCTCTTCCAAACTAGTCTCGCCTCCAATCAACAGTTGGTGTTTAATATTCTGAAGGAATGGTTCGAATTCTTTCAAGACCTTGGCGATCTGAGTGGCGAGTTCTCGTGTAGGAGAAATCACGATCGCGCCGACTTCAAGGGAACCAAGTTTACGGGATCGACGATGAATCTTTTCGAGAATGGGGATGAGAAAGGAAAGGGTTTTTCCAGAACCGGTGACGGCTTCTACCACAACATCTTTGTTCTTCATGAAGAGTGGGATGGCGCCGGATTGGACGGGGGTCATATCGGAAAAGCCCATGGTGCTGACGGCATCGAGGATCTGGGGAGAGAGTCTGGGTTCGAGACTCTCCCAGGAGCCGGCGGGTGCTACGCTGGCCATTAGTTTGGCTTTATGTTGTGTGAGAGAGAGGGGGGAAGGGGAGGGGACAGGTGGACGAGAGGCGAAGCTTTGGGCAAAGGGCGTAAAAAAAAAAAAAAAAAGAAAAAAAAATGCCTGTGTTTGTTGTCATTGAGAATTTAGCAGTCCTGACCTCTTGCTCTCTGCGGTCGCAGTTTCGAGTCTCGATGCAGGCTTGCAAATTTCAACGAAAAACTAGATTACTTTGGCGAAGAGGAGACCCCCTCCCAAAGGACAAAGTAGCCTACGCATAGACTACCTTAAGGCACTACAAAGAACCTGCCTGCCGTCATCCTTGTCGTCATTTGAGAGAACAGCAGGCAGATCTTTTTTTTCTATATAAAATCGGGTACTGGAATATATTAGACTACTTAAAATATAATTCAGGCACAAAGAGAGATTTCTCTCCTATTCTCTCTCTCCTCCTCCTCCCCGCAAACTCTTTTTCAAACCTCGATCGCCTCCTTGGATTGTTCCCAGAAGCTGATCAGCGACTTGACTGGCGGCTTTTTCTCCACCTCCCTCTGCGTGATCGTCCTCAACCGATCAATCGAAGGTCTCGACACGAACCCCGGGCTTCGTTTCCGTTCCCCATCCACCTCCACCTCCACCTGCTGGGGTTGATTCTTATGATATTGCTCATACTGCTCCTGTTGTTCTTGCTTCAACTGTTGAAACTTTAGTTGCTGCCGTTGCAAACTCTCTGCTTTTTCTGTAATCAACGCCTGTGTTCCTGACCGTAACGTAGCCTGGCGGGTAATGGTGGAGACAACAGCCCCTACTGCTACTACTCCTACTCCTCCTGCGGTTCCTCCGCTTTGGCAATCACGACCACTGTCCTGGAAAGAATCATAGCCCAGATCTTTCAGAAACTTCTTTTGTCGATCACTCATCGAGGATGAGAGATGTCGACCGGGTATCGTAGGTCGCGTGGTCGTGACCACCGGTGGAGGCGGAGTCGCTGCAGCTGTGATGGTCGTCGTGATGATCTTGACGTGCAGTGATTCAGAGGATGGGGCCAGTGTCAAGGAACCAACACTAGCGCTACTAGCTTCCGAATAGGTGGTCGAGGCACGGTTCGGATGACGATAGGGAAGTGAAGCATCGTCCGCTACAGAGGCTGCAGAAGAAGCAAGTGTTGAGGATGAGCCACCTCTTGGTGCGTTCCGGTTATTGGAGCTAACAGCCAGTGCATTGACTTCTAAATCTCTTCCTTCCGCCACAGCCTTGAGATCCACCATCGAGCACGCCTCCTGGTCTGTCACGGTCTCGATCCTATTCTCCGAGGCAGCGTTCGCTGCTGCTGCTGCACAAGCCGACAGCGTTCGAGGGATATCCATGGACGCTCGACGGGTGACATTACTGTTTTCTCTAGGAATCACGTATCGAGAGAACTCTGTGCTCGAGATCGTGAAGGATGTGTTGTTGGGACTGCTGGTGCTGTTACTGGAGGTTGGTGGGGTGATATTCGTGGGACTAGCAGTGAATACGTCAGGGTTCTGACCGTTGAGAAGAGAGGGAGAGGATTGACGTCGCAATACGCCACGAGCGAGTGTGCTGATACGTTTTAGCATGCTACGTGGGTTGTGGTTTGATTCTGGAGAGAAAAAAAAGAAAAGAAAGTGAGGATGATGGGATTTGTTAGTTTTCAAGCATATATCCTGGGGGGGGTTCAAGTTTTCCATGAAAAAAGCTTTTTTTCCTAATGGTTGAATTTTTTTTTTTTGGTTTACCGGTGATGGATCTGACGTTGAGGACAAGGTTGTTGAGTTGTGCGAGGCATTCCTGGTTGATTTTACCGGGAGGGTCAATACGCTGAAAAGTGGATGGGAGAGAAGAAGAAAAAAAAAATAAAAGGCGAGGGTTAAGAAACAGTGTTCAGAGTGGGTTTTGTTGCGATCTGAAAGACCTTTTTAGATGAATGCAACGTTTCGAGGTATACCTGAAGCCATTCACTGTAGACAATCAGATGGTCAAAAGGATGACGAAGAGCGACATCCCATTCTGCTGGTTTATGCCCAGATTTCTATTCATAATAACGCGTTCGAAAAAAAAAAAAAAAAAAATGTGTAAGCATAAGCGCGCCTATCACAACGAAAAATCCCGAAAAAAACTGTAATTCCCAAAACCCTTCATTTTGTTTGAAGGGAGGAGGGGGAGGCTGGCTGTTCACGTTCAATACCTTCTCATTGCGGCCCAGTTTATAGACGACACTCGACAATTCACGACCATGATCTACCAGCACGGGTTCTAGTGTCAATATCTTGACGCAGAAAACAAGACAGAGAAATCGTCAGTTTTGATTCAACTTTGGCATCCAAAAGAAAGAAAAAAAAGTTCCTACCAGACCGTTGAGCAGAATAGTTGCGCTCCGAACGTCCTCCTTTACTGCGACAATATCCTATCGACAAATAAAAATAAAAAAGAGCAAAATCAGTAAACGTTACTCCAGTTTAGGAGTGCATGCAACAGGGAGAGACACGATAGATACAGGAGACAGAGAGATTAGAGATACAGAGAGAGGCGGAACTGCTGGGGTTGATTTTAAGAGCTGTATAGGCACCCCATTTTTTTTTTCAGAAGAACCACACGGAACTGAGAAGCCATTCTCCTTCCAATCAAGAGAAGGGGCCCATCCGATCCAAATCCATCAAGGGGTGGAGAGAAGCGTAGGCTAGAATAGGAGAGACTGGGATATTCGCTTTTT